>CAXITT010000081.1:910268-962799 GCA_964033795.1 Lymnaea stagnalis
CCAAGCGTGGCAACCCAAACACTGAGTACATCCCAAGCGTGGCAACCCAAACACTGAGTACATCTCAAGTGTGGCAACCCAAACACTGAGTACATCCCAAGCGAGGCAACCCAAACACTGAGTACATCTCAAGTGTTGCAACCCAAACACTGAGTACATCTCAAGTGTGGCTGTTCAACTCTATTTAGAAAATTTAGAAAAAAAAAAGTTACCATTACGTTAATCTACTTTAAGAATCAGTGACGTCACCAGCTCCGATCCATACTGAAAATTAAATAAATTAAACTTACATTTTTCGCACACACATTATAGAGGAGATTTTTTGGATTTCTTTTAATGCCCGCATTCCCTTTAAAAAAAAAATATCAGAGCATTGGGCATTATATCAACCACGTGACCCTTTCGTCGCCCCACAACCGCATCTGATATCCGAGACGGTGTCAAAAAATGATCGCCCTCACCTGGCGGCAAGGTGGAAGGCGGTCTGCCTGTTCTTGTCTTTGATGGTTGGGGACGCCCCCAGCTTCAGCATCCTCTCTACCGCCGGCACGTAGCCTTCCTTGGCGGCCAGGTGAAGTGGGGTGTTACCATGGCAATCCTTTTCGTTAGTTCTTTCCTTCATGTTGTCAAAATACTGGGTAAAAAAAACACAACAATTGTTAGAAACCAAATGTTCGTTTTATGATTTCTTTCTATTTTAATTTTAATCTTGAAATTGCCGTCATCATAAATTTTACGACGTCTGTCAAGGTTTAATTGAAAGTGTCAGACAGTGTTGCTTTTTTGAGATGTCTGGCAAAAGTAATTTTACGACGTCTGTCCATGTTCATTTTACTATGTTTGACAATGTTCATTTTCAGATGTTTCTTCGTGCCCATTCTACGGTGTATGCCTATTTTAATATAAAATTAACTGAAAAAAACGTATGTAAACCGTATGGGTATGTTTAACCTTATAATATTTGCCCAGTGTTTGGTCATTGTAAAGGCGGGGGGGGGGTAAATCGGAGATTATTATTTTTTTTACTCCAGTGACCTAAGGAAATCTTGTTTAAAAATCATTAAAAAAAATTAAAAAAATTTAATGAATATCTCATACAAAATAAAAATTGTTAGGCCTCCACATAATTTTGACACAAAGGAAACAAAACTTTGTAAGAAAAGTCCAAGCTAACAAAAATGTTTCCAAAATAGAGAGCTTCTGACACCATTTTTAAAAAATAGTCATTCTTGTCTGGTGCTTTGTTACGTTATCTTTCGATTGTCCCGTCTTTTCATTTTAAGCTATAGCATATGTTGCTCCCTTATATGTTGTAACCAACTTACAGTTACAAAAGAACAAATTAAACAGACGTAAATAAATCTAAGATCAAAGTTCTGTAAGAGTCCCCCCCTACCCCCCACCCCAACCTTAAGTCCGTCAAAGAGCACTTGTAAGTCCACGCCCCTGCGGATGGCCAAGTGCAGGAAGTTGTGCCGAGAGCTGTCCGTGGCCGAGCCGTCGGCCCCATTGGCCAGCAATAAGTGAAGAGCAGCCCAAGAACCGTTGCTGGCAGCCGACAGGAGTGGAGTCTGCTGGTTGAAGTCACTCGTGTTGACGTCTGCACCCTGGGGGTAGTGGGGGGGGGGCAAATTTTCGATATTTATAAAAAAACAACTACTTAAATATATATACGAAGGAGCTAAGCTGACCATGTAACACTAAAAACAAATAAAGCTACCGCCAAGATTTCGGATATTCACAAAAAAATGTGGTTTTACTAGTTTTACGGTAATCGAATACATTTAGATATGATAAACATAAAATATATCTGCTCTTATTTAAGTACATGTTTAAGTATTGTTAGTATAAATTAGAAATACATTTACTATAACAATTACATACATATTTACGCATTTTATGCGAAATCGAAATTTTAGATATTTTTTTTTAAAATCAATAAATGAACAATTGATGGAACTATTTTCACTCTAACAATTTTGCAATTTATTAAATTTATATAGGAACAAAAAATGGAAATCAGCTTTTTAAAAAAAAATGCTGCTCATTAAAATACATTTTTTTCCTCAATATTTCCAGTAAATTAGTACATTGAATGGCGAGGGAAATTAGTACATTGAATGGCGAGGGAAATTAGTACATTGAATGGCGAGGGAAATTAGTACATTGAATGGCGAGGGAAATTAGTACATTGAATGGCGAGGGAAATTAGTACATTGAATGGCGAGGGAAATTAGTACATTGAATGGCGAGGGAAATTAGTACATTGAATGGCGAGGGAAATTAGTACATTGAATGGCGAGGGAAATTAGTACATTGAATGGCGAGGGAAATTAGTACATTGAATGGCGAGGGAAATTAGTACATTGAATGGCGAGGGAAATTAGTACATTGAATGGCGAGGGAAATTAGTACATTGAATGGCGAGGGAAATTAGTACATTGAATGGCGAGGGAAATTAGTACATTGAATGGCGAGGGAAATTAGTACATTGAATGGCGAGGGAAATTAGTACATTGAATGGCGAGGGAAATTAGTACATTGAATGGCGAGGGAAATTTGGTGGTTATTTGAGTGAGTGTGTGAGTGTGTAAGGGGTGGGGGGGGGCGTGTGGGGTGTACATTTAAATACCCGAATCTTCAAACCCTGATCATATGTTTGAGCTTTAAGATGGATTTTAATTTAAAAACAGACCAACTATTCTTTATACATACGAGATAAGCCGATGAACTTAAAAAAAAAAGAAAAAAAAAGAAATAAAATGAAATAACAGACGCGGTAAAATGGCGTTGGGACATTTAAATTTGATAGAGTTCTTGGTTGGGCAGAACACGCGTGATGGAGTTACTAACGGGATCACCTTGGGCTACTTTTATTCAGGCTTGTTTAAAAACGTAACAAAGTATTTGAATGTGTGGAGTAGAGGGCTGCAATTGTTGACATCCCCCCCCCCCAAGGCAGCACACGATACGCCATAGAATGGATGGGGGGCATTTGATGAGTGTAGCCATATTTCAATGTTCAAATAGGTTACACACCGGAAAATTAATTTGTGGATAGTTTTAAAACTAATGAAATAATTTATTCAACTTTCTACTGCAAACTCATTTCAGTGAAAAGTGAATGACACTTTATTTAGATCGGACTATTTGACCGTCGTTGAATGGAGACATTTGATTTTCTTTCAAAACAAACGAATGTGTGCTACAGTAATGTGCTCCAGTAATGTGCTACAGTAATGTGCTGCAGCAATTTGCTGCAGTAATGTGGGAACATGCAGTTCAAGGACATTGCCACACAGTGGACACATTTAAGCGTAACCATTCCTAAAAACTTAATAAAGTTGAAAACGTAAAAGAGTGGATTAAATTTTCCTTGAAATCGTAACTTTTCGATCTATACAGTTCAGGGGTGAGGATAAAGGTGGGCACATACTTATGGGGTATGCTTGTATAGCTGCGTGTCATCTGCAAATGACTGCCTCTCAACAGCATGCCTCCCAAGCAATAGCAGCAGTGGTCTGGTATACAATTTGAATAGAATCGGGCCTAAAACGGACCCTTGTACACCAAATCAGCACTGCATGAGAGACAGCCATCGACAGAGACCGCCTGCGTTCTATCAGAGAGGTAGGACCTAAACCAATCCAAAACTGAGCCAGAAATTCCAAAGTAATTTTCAAGGGTTTTGAAAAGGATTACATGGTCAACAGTTTCAAAGGCCGCACTGAGGTCTAAGAGGATCAGGATGGAGATATCACCACTGTCAAATGCGAGCAAGAGGTCATTGGTCACTCTCAAGAGAGCCGTCTCTGTGCTGTGGAAATGTCTATAGGCATTTCTAGGGCATGGAAAGGGTGTCTTATTTTTAGCAAATGTCCCATTTCTCGAACGCAGGGAAGGCGCCACGAGTAGCTAAACTTAGAAAGTCAAAACATATTCAAATCCGAATTACCAATGAAATGAGATATTTGACAACATCCACGTGGTTGAAGAAGGTGGCCCAGTGGAGAGGCGTCTTCCCTTGGATGTCCCTCATCGACACGGCCATGTTCATTCGCTTCTTGTCCATCAGGTACATGGCCCTCAGCATGTCAACATTACCTTGAGTGGCCGCGTAGTGGACCGGCGTTGAGCCGTCATCCTAGGAAAACAAAAGGCAAGGGAAGCTATTGGCAAGGGCAAGGGAAGCTATTGGCAAGGGCACGGGAAGCTTTGGTCAAGGGCAAGGGAAGCTATTGGCAAGGGCACAGGAAGCTATTGGCAAGGGCACAGGAAGCTATTGGCAAGGGCGAGGGAAGCTATGGGCAAGGCCAAGGGAAGCTATGGGCAAGGGAAAGGTAAGCTATTGGCAAGGGCAAGGGAAGCTATGGTCAAGGGCAAGGGAAGCTATTGGCAAGGGCAAGGGAAGCTATTGGCAAGGGCACAGGAAGCTATGGGCAAGGGCAAGGGAAGCTATTGGCAAGGGCACAGGAAGCTACTGGCAAGGGCAAGGGAAGCTATGGTCAAGGGCAAGGGAAGCTATTGGCAAGGGCACAGGAAGCTATTGGCAAGGGGAAGGGAAGCTATGGTCAAGGGCACAGGAAGCTATTGGGAAGGGCACAGGAAGCTATTGGCAAGGGGAAGGGAAGCTATGGTGAAGGGCACAGGAAGCTATTGGCAAGGGCAAGGGAAGCTATTGGCAAGGGCAAGGGAAGCTATGGTCAAGGGAACGGGAAGCTATGGGCAAGGGCACAGGAAGCTATGGGCAAGGGCGAGGGAAGCTATGGGCAAGGCCAAGGGAAGCTATGGGCAAGGGAAAGGTAAGCTATTGGCAAGGGCAAGGGAAGCTATGGTCAAGGGCAAGGGAAGCTATTGGCAAGGGCAAGGGAAGCTTTGGTCAAGGGCAAGGGAAGCTATTGGCAAGGGCACAGGAAGCTATTGGCAAGGGCGAGGGAAGCTATGGGCAAGGCCAAGGGAAGCTATGGGCAAGGGAAAGGTAAGCTATTGGCAAGGGCAATGGAAGCTATGGTCAAGGGCAAGGGAAGCTATTGGCAAGGGCAAGGGAAGCTATTGGCAAGGGCGAGGGAAGCTATGGGCAAGGCGAAGGGAAGCTATGGTCAAGGGCAAGGGAAGCTATTGGCAAGGGCACAGGAAGCTATTGGCAAGGGCGAGGGAAGCTATGGGCAAGGCCAAGGGAAGCTATGGGCAAGGGAAAGGGAAGCTATTGGCAAGGCCAAGGGAAGCTATGGTCAAGGGCAAGGGAAGCTATTGGCAAGGCCAAGGGAAGCTATTGGCAAGGGCAAGGGAAGCTATTGGAAAGGGTGAGGGAAGCTATGGGCAAGGCCAAGGGAAGCTATGGGCAAGGGAAAGGGAAGCTATTGGCAAGGGCAAAGGGGGGGGGCAATCGACAGCGCTGTAAAATATGAATAAAACGAATGCAAAATTCTACAATCTCTCTCTAAGTCCTCTCTCGCCCCGTCAATGTCTTTCGCTTCTTTCATTCCGATTTGCCTCAATACCCACCTAGTGACTTGTGATTACCTGATCTCCTCCACACCCACTTCTCACTTGCTTCCCTTTGAACAATTCCCGAAATACTTACCTTCTGTCACTCAATTCTCACTTGTAATTTTTAAAAAATTATCTGATCTCCTTCTCTACTCACCTCATGACGCGATAAATGTCCATTAGTTGATCTCCATCTCTAATTACCAAATGACGCAATAAATGTCCATTACTTGATCTCCATCTCTTACTCACCTGATACCGCGATAAATGTCCAGTACATGACTTCACCGTCTCTGTCTACCCACCTGCTGACATGATAAATGTCGAACACACGCCCTTCCTCCATACTCACCTGCTGACTCGTAACGAGCGCCCCATGTTTCAAACACGTCATGAGAGTCTGAAATGAAACAAGAAACAACAACAAGATTTAATAACTAGTTACGTCAACAGAGCGTTTTTAGTCTTCAACTAAAGGCTAAAGAAGCTTGACCTTTTCAGAGACCCCCATAGGCTTACCATGGAAATATTGAAGTCACTTGGGACCGCACAACAGTCTCACCCCTATTTTAAGTGGTGCTATTTGTTTCATAAAATAATGTTACGAAGGGAAACGTTGGCAATTTTATATTTAATTGATACCAAAAAAAAAATAAATAAATAAATAAAAAAATTGCTGCATTTGAGTTCCAAACTAGCGGAAGTTAAGTTGTTCCGTTACTCTTAGCGATCCTTAATGTGTCAGCAATGATAGATACATAGCTTAAAATAATATTTGCATACGTTTAAGGTCTCTGTAAATGTGTCCGTTTAAGGTCCCTGTAAATGTGCCCGTTTAAGGTCCATGTAAATGTGTCCATTTAAGGTCCATGTAAATGTGTCCGTTTAAGGTCCATGTAAATGTGTCCGTTTAAGGTCCCTTAAAATGTGTCAGTTTAAGGTCCTTGTAACTGTGTCCGTTTAAGGTCCCTGTAAATGTGTGTCAGTTTAAGGTCCCTGTAAATGTGTCCGTTTAAGGTCCCTGTAAATGTGTCCGTTTAAGGTCCATGTAAATGTGTCCGTTTAAGGTCCCTGTAAATGTGTCCGTTTAAGGTTCATGTATATGTGTCCGTTTAAGGTCCATGTAAATGTGTCCATTTAAGGTCCCTGTAAATGTGTCCGTTTAAGGTCCCTGTAAATGTGTCCGTTTAAGGTCCATGTAAATGTGTCAGTTTAAGGTCCTTGTAAATGTGTCATGTAGTTAATGAAATCGTAGTATACGGATATGTTGAATTAATTGCTGATTACCTCCACTTTGCCTCCAGTAACAGCAGAATGAATTGGAAGCTGTCTTTCTCTGTCTTTCATTGAAAGTATGTTCTCCACAGAGTAATTCTGCCACGGCCCTTGGGGAGTATGGGAACATAGTCAAATTAAATCTGTCCAAAAACGCAACGCGATATTTTTTTTTGTTTTGAAGTAGCCAGAGTTATTTTAGTTATCGGGTGCTGTAGATCAGTAGAAATTTATTGTGTAACAAAGCCCATTGTAAGGCACACACACACACATACACACACACAAACACACACACTCTCTCTCTTTCTCTCTTTCACACACGCAAACACACACACTTATACACACACACCCAACAACCCAGACCACCACACACTCTCCCCCCTCTCTCACACATACACATAGACACCCAACCGCCAACACCCCTACATACACTCTCCCTCCCTCCTTCTCCCTCCCTCTCTCTCTCTCCCTCCCCCTCTCTCTCTCTCTCTCTCTCTCTCACACACACACACACAAACATTCATACACCAACTGCATGTGAGTACTGAACTGCTAACTCTGTGTTCTGCTACTAATGGTGACCCTGACCTTCTCGGAGGATGGCCTCCAAAGCGTTGGAAGATCCCGACCTGCAGGCGACATGGACGGGGCACGCGCCGGTGTTGGATCGTATGGTCAGGTTGCCCCCGTACCGCAACTGCGGGATAAGCAGACGTATGAGAGCCACGTCATAAATGACAATCTGGTAGGTATAAATCTATTAGGCCAGTGCTTCCCGAATAGTTTCGATTCTCTTGCGCCATTACCGAAACCAGACTTTCCCAAGTTACCATGTTATGTCAAATTGTAACATGCTCAATGTAAAATAGTGAGTTTGTTCAAAGTGAGGTAAGAAAATGAATGAAATATGTATTTGGACATAAAAAAAAAACAACAGTTACTACTGAGCATCGGGTTCAAACAGTGAACGGTAGATGTCGCGACCGACCGCCTGGACTGAAACATGGATACACAATTACGAAACCTTTATAATATTCGAGGCGCAAAACCTGGGGAACCATTTCGTATATAATACAAATAAATAATTGAAACTGTTGTGGAGTGCTAGAGCCACCGCCTTCAACACCACCCTTGACCCGCTGAGGCTGAGGCGAAGGTCTTAAAACGGCCCTGCGACAAAATGTAGCGATGGCAAATAGGTCAGTCGCCTTGGTGTCTTGGTTTTCCGTATTGCATTTGGAACATCAACAAAATTTCTTCGAAGCACTTCCGTGATCGTTTAACAGCCTTTATAAAAACGATATATTATTCTAGAAAATTGAATGGGCTACTTTGCTATATTCCCGCCCTTTTCTTTCACTGGTCACAGCTCTACGGGATTAAAAGGAAAACAATCACTATATTGATGACCTTTCCGAACATTGTTGGAACGAGGACAGGGGCCAAAACTCACCAGGACTGATATGGCCTTGGCGTTGTCGGCGGCTGCTGCAAAGTGGAGAGCACTGAAACCCCCGTCTCCGCGGAGGTTGGGGTTAATTCCCCTCTCAAGAAGGATCTGGTGGATAGTAGAGTCAATATTGAAAAATGAGCACTGAACCTTGTGTATCAAATAAATAATGTAGGCAATAGCTTGGGAGTATCAAATGTTTATTGTTTGGAAATGCGCCAAGGTGTACTGCCAGCCCTGTCCAGCTATGTGATGAGATGTCAGCCCTGTCCATTTACCTGATGTACTGTCAGACCTTCCCAATCACCTGTTGTACTGTCAGCCCTGTCCAATTACCTATTGTACTGTCAGTCATGCCCAATAACCTGATGTACTGGTCGCCCTGCCCAATCACCTGATGTACTGTCAGCCTTGCCCAAGAAAATGATGTACTGTCAGGTCTGTCCGGTTAACTGACATTGGTCCGGTTATCTGACTTAATGTCACACTGGTCCTGTTACCTGACATTCTGTCGCACCAGTCCTGTTGCCTGACATTCTGTCGCACCAGTCCTGTTACCTGACTTAATGTCACACTGGTCCTGTTTCCTGACTTGTCGTCACCTTTGCTCCTGTTATCTGACTTAATGTCACACTGGTCCTGTTATCTGACTTAATGTCACACTGGTCCTGTTACCTAACTTAATGTCACACTGGTCCTGTTACCTGACTTAATGTCACACTGGTCCTGTTACCTGACTTAATGTCACACTGGTCCTGTTATCTGACTTACTGTCACACTGGTCTTGTTATCTGACTTAATGTCACATTGGTCCTGTTACATCACATTCTGTCGCCCCAGTCCTGTTACCTGACTCACTGTCACCTCGGTCCTGTTATCTGACTTAATGTCACACTGGTACTGTTATCTGACTTAATGTCACACTGGTCTTGTTACCTGACTTAATGTCACACTGGTCCTGTTACCTGACTTAATGTCACACTGGTCCTGTTACCTGACATTCTGTCGCCCAGTCCTGTTACCTGACTCACTGTCACCTCGGTCCTGTTATCTGACTTAATGTCACACTGGTCCTGTTATCTGACTTACTGTCACACTGGTCCTGTTACCTGACCTAATGTCACACTGGTCCTGTTACCTGACTTAATGTCACACTGGTCCTGTTACCTGACATTCTGTCGCCCCAGTCCTGTTACCTGACTCACTGTCACCTCGGTCATGTTATCTGACTTAATGTCATACTGGTCCTGTTACCTGACTTTTTGTCAACTCGGTCCTGTTATCTGACTTAATGTCACATTGGTCCTGTTACCTGATTTGTTTTCACCTCGCTCCTGTTACCTGGAGGACGCGATTGTTCTCCTGTTCAGCCGCCAGGTGGATGGGCATCATCTCCGAGTCGTCCGTGATGTCGGTGCTGGAATTCAGGTCCAGCAACAAGGACACCATTTCTGGATTCCCTGTGGCAATGGCCAGGTGAAGGGGCGTCTTCTTCTGATTGTTGAGCGCGTCCACTTCTAGGGCACCTAATGGGCCAAGGAAATAAACGATTTAAATATATTTAATAGTAAGCTTTTTATTTTCAACGTAGGGAAAAACCAAGTCTGAGATTTTTCATGGTTACCACCCTAAACAACAATTGGACTTAAAATCTGAAAAATTGGATTATAAATTAAATGAAGCTCTTTTTTCTCCGTATCATTCATCTTTCTGTCCTCTCGGATTCTATATTGCAGCTAAATCTTATTTTAAAAAAAAATTGTGTTTACTGTTCATTGTACTCTGAAGAAGCAATCTTTCCGACACGTTCGTTGCCTCATTTTTTTTTCTCAGGTTTTCCCATATTCTGCTACTCTCATTTCTGTTTTGCCGACCATTGTGTTGCCGCCTTCCATCACAGACTTACCAAACATTTACAATTTACGCCGCCATCTAGCACAGACTTAGCAAACACTTACGTCGCCATCTATCACAGACTTACCAAAAACTTACGCCGCCATCTAGCACATACTTACCAAACAGTTACGCCGCCATCTATCACAGACTTACCAAACACTTACGCCGCCAACCATCACAGACTTACCAAACAGTTCCGCTGTCATCTATCACAGACTTACCAAATTTTGTGAAACAATTATTTTCACTTGTCTTCCCACAAAAACCAAACACCCCGCCGTCCCTCACAGACTCACCAAACAGAGACTTCACGATGAGTTTCACTATTTCAGTTTGCCCATTCAAGACAGCCGTGTGGATCAAATGGTTGCCCAACTTGTTGACGGAGGTCACGCAGGCTGGTTTACTGTTAAGGGCTTCAGCTAAGCTTTCCTTTCGACCACTGGCCGCCATCTTCAGGTGTAATGAGAGAGATGGATAACGTGAGAGAAGATGAGAGAGAGAGAGAGAGGGAGAGAGAAAGAGAGAGAGAGAGACAGTGAGAGATAGATAGTGAGTAAGCTATATATTGAGACACACATAGAGCGACAGAGTGTGAGAATACACGAAAAAGACACACATACATTAATAAGCATAAATAAAAACAGTATAATATGTCAGATTAGTTTTCTCTCAACTGACACAATTTTCAAAAATAAAGTAAATACATCTATCATAACAATAATGGCTTTGCTCTTTAAATCATGTGGACAATTGTTGTGTATACAGGCTTCAACGACGTTTTGAAAGTCTTACCTCATTGAGATCATCGAGATCCATGATTGACGTCTGAGCGTGGGTTGAAAGGTTACCAACACTCTAAAGCCCAATTAAGAGGGCCACCCTACTGTGGATAAATGATGTTACTTTAGCGCAATATATGACACAATGACTATCGATGAAACAAATTTGTGTTCGACAACTTCAGGTGCTTGTGGGCTCCCACAATTGGTGTCTTGTTCATTCTAGACAAGTGTGAAACCTGCATCGCAGGTTGAGTATGGAAAAAATGAAAACATGAACAAATTGTCCTATCTGCTCTCGAAAAAGTATTTTAATTACTAGCCTAAGTAACTATGTTGAGATTTGTAGAATTCATGAAGTATTGAAAGTGGACAAAATGTAAGTGAACCATTATTCCAAGGTTGTTTTGAGGAGGGGGGGGGGCGTGGGAATTAAAAAAAATCAAATTGGTTTCTGAGCCCATTAAAATGTTGTCATATGATTTCATTGAGATGCCCAACTTGATTGATGTCGTGCACATAACCAGGGCCGGCGCTAGGGGATGGTGAAGTGAGTGACTGCGCGGGGCCCCGCGCGTTGCCGTAGTATATTAAATAATATACCTAAGCCTTCTAATAGCTCCTAATCCAGTCAACACAATATTCGGAGTTATGAGATAGTCTAAGGGTCTGAAGGTCAGTCTGGCTCCCATGCTATCTCTTTGAGATGAATATCTCGGAAACTAAGCGAGTGAACAAATATCCGTTATGACGCGTCCCGTTATGACCAGCAAGGCCCCAGTACGACTACAACGTGTCTTAATATCCTATCGGCGGATTATATAACGTCAACGGCCCCGCAAAATTCAATTTGCGCATGGCCCCCGCACTCTCCTAGCGCCGGCCCTGGTGATAACCTTAAAATAAAACATCTAAATACTGTGAATGGTTCCTTTCCGAAAGTCAAGTCTTACCGTAGATGAACAGGCAAGGATGCTAGCCACAATTTAGCACAATATATATACACTATTATGCATTATAGACAGAAGACTAGAAACCAGATTCGACAACAGACTCGACACAGTAATGGGTTCATGACAAAAACGGATATAATGTTTTCCCCATAATAGCTATAGACATTACTATATAGACACGACTACACCCGAAATAGACACCATCATAGCCGCACTAATGGCTATAGACACAAGACTTGACACAAGACTAGAAACACTACTGGACACAATACTAGACACAATACTAGACACAAGACTGGACATAAGGCTAGACATACGACTAGACACACTATTAGACACAAGACTAGACACAATGCTAGACACAAGACTAGACACACGACTAGATCAACTCTGGCCACAAGGATTCCTTAAATGATAAAATAAAGAAATAGAAACTAGCTCAGACACTACAATACAACCGAACCAGTCTCAGGATTGAATAGATTGAATAAGTATGAACATTCATTTAAAGTTGATTAATCTCAAACGCTATCATATATCAGTCATTTACCCTTATCCCGTACACTTGTCACACATGCTCTCCTGTATTTGCCCAGAGACATTGTATCAGAGTAGTTGAGACCACCATACCGTTTCCTGTAAGATGAAATAGAATCAAATATCGAAAGCACAAAAGGGCCAAACAAAATCTTATCCAAAATTGTTTCCTCAATATTTCCATCAGACCAAAACAAACAAAGAACAACACTTCCGTTTTTTTTAAGACACAGCGGCACGCAAATTAATTTTTCTTTTTTTAAAAAGGTGCTTATATTTTCCATAGAAATGAGTTGTGAACACAAGAGAAGCGTTCTGAAGTTGCGATGCTAAGAGCTGACATTCCTCTTGCATCCCTCTCGGATACTACATTCCAGCTAAGTGTTATTTTGTGTTTTTCTTGGCGTTTAGGGGTCGGAGATGAATTTTAATGTAACTAACCCATGAAACCCATTTTGTTGCATATTTGAACTTAAGTTAAATTTTAATTTAAACATAAACATTTAAACACGTTAGATTATTTCTTCATTACAGTCCATTGCGTATAAAAAAAAGGAGGTTGGACATCACAAAAACTCCGGGCATGGGCAAAAATTGTGCGGTGGCGATCATCATCATCATGTCCTTTAGTCCTTGGACCATTGGGGCGCCACAGATGAAATGAAAACTATCGTTCTCCAGTGTGCCATGTTTTATAGTCAACATGAGAGGTCATCATACTGCCCAATGGCTTGACAAATACCTTCTTTCACTTGTTCATTAGAGATATGGCGTCTATAGCAGATGCCAAGAATGCTTCTGAAACAGTTCCATCGCCTTTATTTTTAACTCAAGTTCTGTTGTTAATGTCCAGGACTCGCAGAAGTACAGGAAAATGGAGAGGACCAATAAGCTCATTAGAGACCGACCGAAAGTGATTTTCTGAAAGTTAAAAATGACTTTCGGCCGAAACCAAAAATAGGCCGAAAGTTTAAGAATGACTTTCAGCAGAAACCGAAAGCTTAAAGAGACTTTCGGCCAAAACCGAAGCCGAAAATGAAATATTTAGATATTTTGAAATTCGTTCACGCATACATTCTGCATACATCGAAAATTGATTCGGGGGGGGGGGGGATTATCAATATTTACATTCCTTTTATAAAAATGAGATAATCGTAAATATTAATAAATAAACATCTACTATAGGGGTCTCAAGCTTGCGGTCAATGGGCCATTAGTGACCCACAAGACGATATTTTGTTGCCCACTACGTGACAGCAGAGTTTAGTGTTAGTGCGGCCGGCCCGTTTCCCCCATTCTCATATCTATAACCTGACTCTCCGCGACAGTTTCAGTCGAATCTCACCGACTAGTCTAATTCTGATTTTTATTATGTTTCTTTACATTTGCAGGGTTATTATAATGGTAAGAACCGATTTAAAGTCGGAACAAAAGTTTTTATTTGATAGTTTTTTATAAGACAAACACGGAAAGAGTGCGGCTTTGAGAAAATTTTTAAAAAGTAAGTTTGCGAGTAATGCACAAACATAGTTGTGTCAATCGTAGCAATCTGATACAGTATCAAAGGATCCATATTAAAATGGCTTCCAGTGTTTACGTGTGATGGAAATTCCGAGCCTGTCAGCTTGGTCCCTTTGAAAATCTTCTTCTTCTTCTTCTCAATGGCTTTTTACCCAGTCTGGGGCATGGGACATCCAAAAGAATTCTCCATTCATCACGGTCTTGTGCTCTCCTTCCCAGTTGTTTCCAGGTTATCCCATTTTTTTGCGTGTCTGCCTCTAGCTCACGTCTCCATGTATTATTTGGCCTTCCTCTCTTTCTTTTGCCCTGTTAAGTTAAGAACTGTCTGGTGGTGCTATCTGGGGGTTTTCGGAGAGTATGTCCTATCCATCTCCATATTTTCTTTAAGACGTCTTCGTCGATGGGCACCTGGTGAGTCTTTTCTTGTAGATCTTTGTTGGTGATAATATTTGGCCATTTGATTTTCAGGATCGTTCTAAGGCATGCATTTATGAAGGTCTGTACTTTTTGGCGTAATGCTCGCCGTTGATTTCCAAGTTTCGGCTCCTTATATTAGGACTGTCTTTCAAAATTAGGTTAGTCAAAAAGGAATTTACTACAATAAAAAGTCACAATTCATTTACCTACAATAGCTTCTTCCTTTTAGGCCTTCATGGAAAAGGATTGGCCGGTTGTTCCTGTACTAAGTGATCCTAAATGGCTCATGGACTTGATTTTTCTTGTTGACATTACACAGGAGCTGAATGTACTCAACAAAAAGTTACAATACCGGGGGTAGCTTGGCAGTGTTGCCTATGACAATGTCAGGGCATTCTGCACAAAAAGTGTTATGGTTCTTAGAAAAACCTCTGTAATTTCCCAACATGCAAAGTACTTATGGACCCGGGCACCCATTCAGTAGTAACTTAGTAAGTATACTGATGCTGTTGCAAAACTACAGAAAGAATTTGATCACATTTTTTAGACTTCAAAACTCACACAACCACTTTTCAGATTTTTGCTGTCCCTTTCTCCTTTATTGTGCAAGATGCCCCGCCCAGGTAGCTGAATGGAAAAAAAGACAAGCATGGACCTTGTATTGCAATGCCCTCCACTTTCCCCGTGATTTCCAGATTGTTCAAGCGGATGATATGACTTTTTGGGAGTACTTATATGTGTGAAAAGCTGTTTTCCACAATGCACTTTAAAAAGTCAAAGCTCAGGGCCAAACTTACTGATGAGCATCCAAGCTACTCTGAGGGTCTCAGTTGCTTCATCACTCAAGCGAAATCTTATCAAATGTGTAAAAAGAAGCGCTGCCTGATCTCTGGCAACAGTTAGTAGGTGGAAGAAAAAGAACCCTTGTTCTTGAGAACCCTTAATGTTTTTATTTGTTATTTATAAAGACTGAGCAGATTGTAACAGTTGTACTTTAATGAATATTTAATCACCTTTTTGTGGAATACTTGATGCGGCCCCGTCTCTACCTCCTGCGCCCCCCCCCCCCTGATGATTTGCATTTGAGACCCTTGATCTCATGAATACTTTGGCTTTTACCATTTTAATTTAAAAGTAATTTAAATTGTTTTAAAATGTTTTAAAATTTGTATGGTAGAAGAAAATTTTGAAAAGGGGTGGGGGGCAAAATTAATGTAAAATAGACTCTTGAGTGCCCTTTGCTCTTATAATATTATGACATCTTAGAACATATACCTACAATAATTATTGTGGCTTGAATGGAGCCAACTGTCACCTAAATATATGTTATTTAGGCTATAAAAATATCACCACAATGTTTCGCTGTTTTCGTAATACTAATGCTTTGTGTTTTTATTAATAGCTTGCAAGATAGCGTTAAACTTATATTTAGGCTAGTAACAAACACACTAGTCTTGCCGTGCTGGTGACGTAATTATTCCGTTCCAAGAACAAGATCCCTCACCCCCCATTGGTGGCGAAAATTAATTTTTTAACCCGCGTCTCTTAAAATTGTTGCTCTGATGGGTCTCGACACATAGTCGTAAAATACACCTAAACTGGTCGCCATTATCATAAAAGTACACAGGTCTGCAGTAGACCTACTACATAATTATAATACGAACCCGTGATACATACACACTCATGTTATTTCATCAATAAAAATGTTTATGGCCATGATAATGATGAATTTCAAGAAATGAACGGTTTGAAAAGGCTGAAGTTTGCTTAAAAAAAAAAATAAGACTAAAATAAAAATGGAAATTTGACCATTCCCATAGATTATGCAATATTAATCACCTTTGCCTCTGACAACATTGATGAGCGTGATAATGATAAATCAAAATGAAAATAAAAAAATGAAGGAATGGAATAAACCTACGGTTCCAAATTTTATTTTTGAAACAAAAATTAAAACAAAAATAATGATTGAAATATTACCGTTCCCTTAGCTTTTCTTCCGCCCAACTGTTGACATCTGTCTAGGCCTAAGTGAAATGGTATTTGTTTGGGAAATATAGAACCAGTAGGTCATCATGCCGCTGTGGGCAGGTTTCACTGAGTATAAGTCATATAACGTACACTGAAAGCAAGACGTCGACAGGGCCGGCCTCAACAATTGCGGGGCCCTATGCGAAACGGATTGCGCGGGGCCCAGTCTGGGCGTCGATCACTAATGAGTATCAGATTGTCGGCCTAGAGACAGACAGTCTGACTTCTGGTAGATGACCAAAAACCTCAGACACTTTCGGCCGGATGGGGGCTATATTTTTGTCATTCAATATTTTCTTAAGCCTCTGTAGTGCTGCTGTGGTCGGGGCAATCCTGGACATCAATTCGGGCTTGGAAGCCTTCTTCCGCGACCATTGCTCCCAGGTACTCGAAGCAGCCTACTGTCTCTAATCTTTCCTACCCGACCTTAACTTCTTCCGAGACCATTGCACATAGGTACTGGAAGCAGCCTACTGTCTCTTATCTTTCCTACTCGACCTTAACTTCTTCCGAGACCATTGCTCCTATTTACTGGAAGCAGCCTACTGTCTCTTATCTTTCCTACCCGACCTTAACTTCTTCCGAGACCATTGCTCCTAGGTACTGGAAGCAGCCTACTGTCTCTTATCTTTCCTACGCGACCTTAACTTCTTCCGAGACCATTGCACCTAGGTACTGGAAGCAGCCTACTGTCTCTAATCTTTCCTACCCGACCTTAACTTCTTCCGAGACAATTGCTCCTAGGTACTGGAAGCAGCCTACTGTCTCTAATCTTTCCTACCCGACCTTAACTTCTACCGAGACCATTGCTCCTAGGTACTAGAAGCAGCCTACTGTCTCTTATCTTTCCTACCCGACCTTAACTTCTTCCGAGACCATTGCATCTAGGTACTGGAATCAGCCTACTGTCTCATATCTTTCCTACCCGATCTTAACTTCTTCCGAGACCATTGCACCTAGGTACTGGAAGCAGCCTAATGTCTCTTATCTTTCCTACCCGACCTTAACTTCTTCCGAGACCATTTCTCCTAGGTACATGAAGCAGCCTACTGTCTCTTATCTTTCCTACCCAACCTTAACTTCTTCCGAGACCATTGCTCATAGGTACTAGAAGCAGCCTACTGTCTCTTATATTTCCTACCCGACCTTAACTTCTTCCGAGACCATTGCTCCTAGGTACTGGAAGCAGCCTACTGTCTCTTACCTTTCCTACCCGACCTTAACTTCTTCCGAGACCATTGCTCCTAGGTACTGGAAGCAGCCTACTGTCTCTAATCTTTCCTACCCGACCTTAACTTCTTCCGAGACCATTGCTCCTAGGTACTGGAATCAGCCTAGTGTCTCTTATCTTTCCTACCCGACCTTAACTTCTTCTGAGACCATTGCTCCTAGGTACTGGAAGCAGCCTACTGTCTCTTATCTTTCCTACCCGACCTTAACTTCTTCCGAGACCATTGCTCCTAGGTACTGGAAGCAGCCTACTGTCTCTAATCTTTCCTACCCGACCTTAACTTCTTCCGAGACCATTGCTCCTAGGTACTGGAAGCAGCCTACTGTCTCTTATCTTTCCTACCCCACCTTAACTTCTTCCGAGACCATTGCTCCTAGGTACTAGAAGCAGCCTACTGTCTCATATTTTTCCTACCCGACCTTAACTTCTTCCGAGACCATTGCTCCTAGGTACTTGAAGCAGCCTACTGTCTCTAATCTTTCCTACCCGACCTTAACTTCTTCCGAGACCATTGCTCCTAGGTACTGGAAGCAGCCTACTGTCTCTTATCTTTCCTACCCGACCTTAACTTCTTCCGAGACCATTGCTTCTAGGTACTGGAAGCAGTCTACTGTCTCTAATCTTTCCTACCCGACCTTAACTTCTTTCGAGACCATTGCTCCTAGGTACTGGAAGCAGCCTACTGTCTCTAATCTTTCCTACCCGACCTTAACTTCTTCCGAGACCATTGCTTCTAGGTACTGGAAGCAGCCTAGTGTCTCTAATCTTTCCTACCCGACCTTAACTTCTTCCGAGACCATTGCTCCTAGGTACTGGAAGCAGCCTACTGTCTCTAATCTTTCCTACCCGACCTTAACTTCTTCCGAGACCATTGCTACTAGGTACTGGAAGCAGCCTACTGTCTCTAATCTTTCCTACCCGACCTTAACTTCTTCCGAGACCATTGCTCCTAGGTACTGGAAGCAGCATTCTGTTTCTAATCTTTCCTACCCGACCTTAACTTCTTCCGCGACCTTTGCTCCTAGGTACTGGAAGCAGCCTACTGTCTCTTATCTTTCCTACCAGACCTTTACTTCTTCCGAGACCATTGCACCTAGGTACTGGAAGCAGCCTACTGTCTCATATCTTTCCTACCCGACCTTAACTTCTTCCGAGACCATTGCACCTAGGTACTGGAAGCAGCCTACTGTCTCTTATCTTTCCTACCCGACCTTAACTTCTTCCGAGACCATTGCTCCTAGGTACTGGAAGCAGCCTACTGTCTCTAATTTTTCCTACCCGACCTTAACTTCTTCCGAGACCATTGCTCCTAGGTACTGGAAGCAGCCTACTGTCTCTTATCTTTCCTACCCGACCTTAGCTTCTTCCGAGACCATTGCTCCTTGGTACTGGAAGCAGCCTACTGTCTCTAATCTTTCCTACCCGACCTTAACTTCTTCCGAGACCATTGCTCCTAGGTACTGGAAGCAGCCTACTGTCTCTAATCTTTCCTACCCGACCTTAACTTCTTCCGAGACCATTGCTCCTAGGTACTGGAAGCAGCCTACTGTCTCTTATCTTTCTTACCCGACCTTAACTTCTTCCGAGACCATTGCACCTAGGTACTTGAAGCAGCCTACTGTCTCTTATCTTTCCTACCCGACCTTAACTTCTTCCGAGACCATTGCTCCTAGGTACTAGAAGCAGCCTACTGTCTCTAATCTTTCCTACCCGAACTTAACTTCTTCCGAGACCATTGCTCCTAGGTACTGGAAGCAGCCTACTGTCTCTTATCTTTGCTACCCGACCTTAACTTCTTCCGAGACCATTGCTCCTAGGTACTGGAAGCAGCCTACTGTCTCTAATCTTTCCTACCCGACCTTAACTTCTTCCGAGACCATTGCTCCTAGGTACTGGAAGCAGCATTCTGTTTCTAATCTTTCCTACCCGACCTTAACTTCTTCCGAGACCTTTGCTCCTAGGTACTGGAAGCAGCCTACTGTCTCTTATCTTTCCTACCAGACCTTTACTTCTTCCTAGACCATTGCACCTAGGTACTGGAAGCAGCCTACTGTCTCATATCTTTCCTACCTGACCTTAACTTCTTCCGAGACCATTGCACCTAGGTACTGGAAGCAGCCTACTGTTTCTTATCTTTCCTACCCCACCTTAACCTCTTCCGAGACCATTGCTCCTAGGTACTGGAAGAAGCCTACTGTCTCTTATCTTTCCTACCCGACCTTAACTTCTTCCGAGACCATTGCTCCTAGGTACTGGAAGCAGCCTACTGTCTCTAATCTTTCCTACCCGAACTTAACTTCTTCCGAGACCATTGCTCCTAGGTACTGGAAGCAGCCTACTGTCTCTTATCTTTGCTACCCGACCTTAACTTCTTCCGAGACCATTGCTCCTAGGTACTGGAAGCAGCCTACTGTCTCTTATCTTTCCTACCCGACCTTAACTTCTTCCGAGACCATTGCTCCTAGGTACTGGAAGCAGCCTACTGTCTCTTATCTTTCCTACCCGACCTTAACTTCTTCCGAGACCATTGCTCCTAGGTACTGGAAGCAGCCTACTGTCTCTAATCTTTCCTACCCGACCTTAACTTCTTCCGAGACCATTGCTCCTAGGTACTGGAAGCAGCCTACTGTCTCTAATCTTTCCTACCCGACCTTAACTTCTTCCGAGACCATTGCTCCTAGGTACTGGAAGCAGCCTACTGTCTCTAATCTTTCCTACCCGACCTTAACTTCTTCCGAGACCATTGCTCCTAGGTACTGGAAGCAGCCTACTGTCTCTAATCTTTCCTACCCGACCTTAACTTCTTCCGAGACCATTGCTCCTAGGTACTGGAAGCAGCCTACTGTCTCTTATCTTTCCTACCCGACCTTAACTTCTTCCGAGACCATTGCTCCTAGGTACTGGAAGCAGCCTACTGTCTCTAATCTTTCCTACCCGACCTTAACTTCTTCCGAGACCATTGCTCCTAGGTACTGGAAGCAGCCTACTGTCTCTTATCTTTCCTACCCGACCTTAACTTCTTCCGAGACCATTGCTCCTAGGTACTGGAAGCAGCCTACTGTCTCTAATCTTTCCTACCCGACCTTAACTTCTTCCGAGACCATTGCTCCTAGGTACTGGAAGCAGCCTACTGTCTCTTATCTTTCCTACCCGACCTTAACTTCTTCCGAGACCATTGCTCCTAGGTACTGGAAGCAGCCTACTGTCTCTAATCTTTCCTACCCGACCTTAACTTCTTCCGAGACCATTGCTCCTAGGTACTGGAAGCAGCCTACTGTCTCTTATCTTTCCTACCCGACCTTAACTTCTTCCGAGACCATTGCTCCTAGGTACTGGAAGCAGCCTACTGTCTCTAATCTTTCCTACCCGACCTTAACTTCTTCCGAGACCATTGCTCCTAGGTACTGGAAGCAGCCTACTGTCTCTTATCTTTCCTACCCGACCTTAACTTCTTCCGAGACCATTGCTTTTAGGTACTGGAAGCAGCCTACTGTCTCTAATCTTTCCTACCCGACCTTAACTTCTTCCGAGACCATTGCTCCTAGGTACTGGAAGCAGCCTACTGGCTCTAATCTTTCCTACCCGACCTTAACTTCTTCCGAGACCATTGCTTCTAGGTACTGGAAGCAGCCTAGTGTCTCTAATCTTTGCTACCCGACCTTAACTTCTTCCGAGACCATAGCTCCTAGGTACTGGAAGCAGCCTACTGTCTCTTATCTTTCCTACCCGACCTTAACTTCTTCCGAGACCATTGCTCCTAGGTACTGGAAGCAGCCTACTGTCTCTTATCTTTCCTACCCGACCTTAACTTCTTCCGAGACCATTGCTCCTAGGTACTGGAAGCAGCCTACTGTCTCTAATCTTTCCTACCCGACCTTAACTTCTTCCGAGACCATTGCTCCTAGGTACTGGAAGCAGCCTACTGTCTCTTATCTTTCCTACCCGACCTTAGCTTCTTCCGAGACCATTGCTCCTTGGTACTGGAAGCAGCCTACTGTCTCTAATCTTTCCTACCCGACCTTAACTTCTTCCGAGACCATTGCTCCTAGGTACTGGAAGCAGCCTACTGTCTCTTATCTTTCCTACCCGACCTTAACTTCTTCCGAGACCATTGCACCTAGGTACTGGAAGCAGCCTACTGTCTCATATCTTTCCTACCCGACCTTAACTTCTTCCGAGACCATTGCACCTAGGTACTGGAAGCAGCCTACTGTCTCTTATCTTTCCTACCCGACTTTAACTTCTTCCGAGACCATTTCTCCTAGTTACATGAAGCAGCCTACTGTCTCTTATCTTTCCTACCCCACCTTAACTTCTTCCGAGACCATTTCTCCTATTTACATAAAGCAGCCTACTGTCTCTTATCTTTCCTACCCCACCTTAACTTCTTCCGAGACCATTGCTCCTAGGTACTAGAAGCAGCCTACTGTCTCTTATTTTTCCTACCCGACCTTAACTTCTTCCGAGACCATTGCTCCTAGTTACATGAAGCAGCCTACTGTCTCTTATCTTTCCTACCCCACCTTAACTTCTTCCGAGACCATTGCTCCTAGGTACTCGAAGCAGCCTACTGTCTCTAATCTTTCCTACCCGACCTTAACTTCTTCCGAGACCATTGCTCCTAGGTACTCGAAGCAGCCTACTGTCTCTAATCTTTCCTACCCCACCTTAACTTCTTCCGAGACCTTTGCTCCTAGGTACTAGAAGCAGCCTACTGTCTCTTATTTTTCCTACCCGACCTTAACTTCTTCCGAGACCATTGCTCCTAGGTACTGGAAGCAGCCTACTGGCTCTAATCTTTCCTACCCCACCTTAACTTCTTCCGAGACCATTGCTCCTAGGTACTAGAAGCAGCCTACTGTCTCTTATTTTTCCTACCCGACCTTAACTTCTTCCGAGACCATTGCTCCTAGGTACTGGAAGCAGCCTACTGTCTCTTATCTTTCCTACCCGACCTTAACTTCTTCCGAGACCATTGCTCCTAGGTACTCGAAGCAGCCTACTGTCTCTAATCTTTCCTACCCGACCTTAACTTCTTCCGAGACCATTGCTCCTAGGTACTCCAAGCAGCCTACTGTCTCTAATCTTTCCAACCCGACCTTAATTTAAGGAGAGATGCCCGCGGTGTTTTTTATTAATTTTTTTTAACACCATAAGAAAACGGTTGTTGGGGGTGGGGGGGGAGGGGGCAGGGGCGTCGCGATTACTTTGGATATGTACACAGGCGGCACAATAGGCGCCACAAAATGGATGCTTGCATTTTATAAGTATGACAATTAGTTAATATATAGAGTTTTAAAACTGATGAAATAATTATTTAACCATTTCCGAAAATACATCTTAGGGTAAGGAAAATAGATGTACATTAAAAAAACAACAACCCATCAAGTTCGACTGTTGCATTTATGCACGAATGATAACAACATTCTCTGCATCTATACTAGTAAAAGGCAAAGCCCTCACTCACTCACACACCACTAATTCTCCAACTTTCCCTGTAGATAGAAGCCTGAAATTTGGCTGGCACTCGTTACTGAACTGATAATGTCCATACCTCTGGGACAGGGGCCCTATTTCATTTTCTTACATGAGCTATATGAATATCGATGAGCTTAATATTCCTACATAAATAGATGAATCTTAACTAAACTATGTACATATACTCTTGATTATCCAAGTTTAAAGATCAAAGGGTACTGAAATCATAATATCCATACCTCTAGAGCCTAGGGCCCTATTTCATTTTTTTTTATTATATGAGCTATATAAATCTCAATAGGCTTAATATTCCTACATGCATAGATGAGTCTTGACCAAACTTAGTACACATACTCTTGGTTATGCATTTTCAAATACTGAAGGGTACTGAACTTATATAACCATAACTTTGGGGCGGGGGGCCCCATTTCATTTTTTCTTATATACGTTATATTCTCCAACTTCCCCTGTAGATAGAAGCCTGAATTTTGGCAGGAGTATTCCTTACAGCGTACTTACAAAAGTTATGCACGATTCATTTCAAAACTCTACCCGGAACGGTCACAACTGGGGGCCCCAAATTCGTTCCCCCCCCCCCTAATATGTGCTATATAAATAAATTTAACAATAAATACTCCTACATGAATAGATGAATCTTGACCAAACTGAGTACACATACTTTTGATACCGAAGGGTACTGAACTCATGATATTCATCCCTCTGTGGCCGGGGGCCCCATTTCATTTTTCTTATAAATGCAATAGACATATCAATAGCCTTAATACTCCTACATGAAGAGATGGATTTTGACCAAACTCAGTACAGATACTCTTGAATATCCATATTCAAATACCGAAGGATACTGAACTTATAATATCGATAGCTCTGGGGCCGGGGGACCCATTTTATTTTTTCTTATAAGCTATATGGTCCAACTTTATATAAAAGCCTGGAATTTGGCCGGCTTATTCCTAACAGCTTACTTACAAAAGTTAAGCAGGTTTCATTTGGAAACTCTATATCGTTTGGGGCCGGGGGCCAAACTGTCAATTTTTCCTATATAATCTATATAAATGAAATGATCAACAAATACTGCTACATGATCGATGAATCTTGACCAAACTTAATATAAAGAGATTTGATTATCTAAATACCGAATGGTAGTGAACTCATGATACCCATACCTCTGGGGCCGTGGGCCCGATTTCGTTTTTTTTATTACATAAGCTATATTCTCCAATTTTCCCTGTAGATAGAAATCAGAAATTTTGAAGGCGTATTCCTTACAGCTTAGTTACAAAAGTTAAGGAGGTTTATTTCGAAACTCTTCCCGGAACGGTTACAACGGGGGCGGGGCACCGATTTTTTTCTCATTTTATTAGCTTTATAAATAATATTAACGACAATTACTCCTACATGGATAGATGGATGTTGACCAAACTTAGCAATTATACACATGGTTATCCATAGTCAAATACCGAGGTGTACTGAACTCATAATATCCATCCCTCTGGGGCTGGGGGACCATTTTCATTTTTCCTAATATAAGTTATAGAATTAACATTAGGGTTAGACTACGCCATAGGTTCTATGTGAATATGTGGATCTAGGCCTAGCTTTGTAGCAATACCCTTCTCTGTCCGTATTAAAATATCGGTGGATTTAAAACTAATAATATCCAATCCATTTAGGGCTGATCTAGATTTTTCTAGAAACTTCGATAGTTTAAAAAAGCTATATCCATGGCATTTTAAAACCAATTTTAATAGGACAAATTTTAAATCTGTAATTTATCGGAATGATTTTTATAGGCCCCCCCCCCCTTTCCCATATCAGACATAAATAAAATGGTACTTTATTAAATTGGCCCCACCGGGGCACCTATATCAATTTCAATGTACTATAGTTGTAGTAGTACAAATTAGTTGTATTATATTTCGCATCCGAGAAATAATTACTTATAAAAGTGATTTTTTACACGTTTAATGGAGGATATTGAATTTAATCTACAATGTTTTAGAATGTTCTATTTTATTCTACGGGGATATATATTTAGATCTAAAAGCGTACTGGAACAAAATCGCACTGAGCATGATCCTATAGAGAAATAGGATCCTAATGGGACACATCGGTTACGCGATCCCATCAGGGAACAGGATACCATCGAGATCCCATCGGGTATCAGAAAAAGGGATAACATCGGAACAGAGATCCGTGGGGATCGGGATCCCAATGGGTTCTTGATTTCCCCCTGGATCCGGAGCGACAAGAAAATATGATCATACCGTGAATGGGATCACACCGGGGTAAGGATTGCGTCGGGATCGGGTTCAGAAGGGGACTGAGGACTCATTAGAATTGGGATCTTACCAGGATTGGGTTCTCAAGGACAGACCCTACAGAATTGATTTTCGCAAGGGAATGCATTGAATAGTCTCCGGAATTTGCAGATAATTGATAATTTCTTAACTTTTTTCTTTAAAAAGGGCTCTCCGCTGCCAAGCGCGGGTATTTTGCTAGTATATCATAATATGCCTAAATCTGAAATCAGTGTTTCTTTCAGTCATCTCTCTGGGGAGGGTGAATCGTCAAAAGCACCCCACACCCCCCCCCCCGAACAAAATATGTATGTATGTAAAAAATGTAACGAACATATTTTAAAACGATCAAAAATGAATACATTTTCTTTTTAGACAGTCTTAAAAAGAATAGTGTATAGTGCTTTTAACCGATTACAATTAGTGGAATCTATGAAATATCGCTGAGTTCGATACATCTGATGATCCATATAGTTCAGGCTAATCTCATTAGAGGGCAACAGTATTCGATTATACAAATCCTACTGACCAGATAATAGGACGAAATAATCCTTCTTGTTGTTTAAACATATCGGTATTTTCATAGATTTATTTTTTTGCAACTTCACAAGTTTAAAGACTTTAATAACGCTGTATTAAAATATCTTTAGATCAATGTCAAGGTCTACACTTCTAATAATGGTTCTTGCTCAGCATAAAAAATGTGCAATTTATTTTCAAATGATATTTCATTATAAAATGATAACTTTTAAAAGTACGAATAGCTTTTAATTATAAACTGCATGACGGCATGAGGTTTAAAAAAACATTGTCATTTGTATAAATTTAAATGTAATTGATTCCATGTGTGTTGAAAAAGGTAAAATGAAAACTCAAAAAAAAAAAAAAAAAAAAAAAAAAAAAAAAAAAAAAAAAAATTGAGATAAAGTTTTATTTAAGAATTTCACAAGCGCATACAAACAGTGCACGTTTAATTAAGCAGTGATCATATCGATAGCGGTTGTGTTTTCTTTAAATGTTCTGTTTTCGTAACAACGTTTCTTGAAAAATAGAGTTTAGAAAATACTTGGCCTCCATTTATTAAATCACAAA
Organism: Lymnaea stagnalis; assembly: GCA_964033795.1. Lineage (NCBI taxonomy): Eukaryota > Metazoa > Mollusca > Gastropoda > Lymnaeidae > Lymnaea > Lymnaea stagnalis. Next base: position 936,740 of record CAXITT010000081.1, read on the forward strand.
CTTGCTTTTGTCTTTTTATTATCAGAATAATAAACACATACATCTGCACGGATTTATTTGAAAATTAATATTTTTTTTTCTAGATAAGAATCTAGCAGAAAGCGAAAAAGGAAAAAAAAAAAGAAAGTTTTTTGTGAACTAACATTTCGATTATCTTGCCAATTCCATTTTATTTGGGTTATAGTTTTAGAAAAAATCTTATTTGTCAATTTAAAATGAATTATGTGGATTTGGTTAAAAAATGTTTTAAAGTATATCTAAGAGGCAATTTGTAATTTATCTGAAAAAAATTATAGTAGTTTGAACTTACAAAAACAAATTTTAATCAACTGTATATTGGGATATTTATATGGATTTTTATACTTTTTTTTTAAGCTCACAATAAATCCCGTACTTATAAATATTTATGTTTTTCGTAAACTTCTCATTTCTTCTTTACACAATTATGCCATTGATCAACATTTGTAATAATGACAGGGTTTGAAATCTCATAAATAATAACATATAAACCTTCCCACTGAATTTTTTTTTTTTTTTTTTTTTTGGTTCTGGTAAAACTTTGAAATATTTAGAAAAGGTAGACTAATGATTGTAAGTGCGTTTTGTTTAAAGTTTTATTTGCGTTCAACATGTAAAATGTAATTGGATGTGTTTTTAAAAATAAAAAAAAACAAAATAAAAACGTCGCACTACTATTTAGTAATATGAAAAATTATTTGCATAACACAAGCAGGTCAGCAGAGCCGTCGCTTGACTTTTCGAGGCCCCCCCCCCCTGCCCCTTGCTGGCTCCCATCCCGCACTTTGCATGAAAGATAATAGGTTTGACAATATTTACATACTATTTAGTAATATGAAAAATTATTTGCATAACACAAGCAGGTCAGCAGAGCCGTCGCTTGACTTTTCGAGGCCCCCCCCCCCTGCCCATTGCTGGCTCCCATCCCGCACTTTGCATGAAAGATAATAGGTTTGACAATATTTACATTAGAGACAGACGAAAGTAATTTTCTGATTTTGGCCGAAACCGAAACTAGGCTGAAATTTAAAAATGACTTTCGGCCGAAACCGAAATTAAACCGAAAGTTAACATTTCTGTTTCGGACGAAACCCAAATTAAATCGAAATTTAACTTTTTTTGTTTAGGTCGAAAACGAAGCCGAAGCTGAAATTTTTAGGTATTTTGAAATTCGTCCACGTATACATTCTTCGTGCATAAAAAATGAGGGGGGGAAAGCATCAATATTTACATATTGGGGGAGCAAAATTCATGCAAAATAGAGCCTTGAGTGCCCTCTTATTTTATAATATAATTACAATCTAAAACATACACCTATAATAATTATTGTGGCTCTAATAAAGCCAATTGTCACCTAAATATCAGGTATTAAGGCTATTAGAAATACCACCACAATGTTTCGCGGTTTTCGTCATACTAATGCTTTGTGTTTTCATAAATAGTTGGCAAGATATCCCGGCATTAATATTTAGCCTAGTACCGCAACATTAGCCTCACCGTGTTGGTAGCGTTATTATTTCGTTCGGTGACCAACTTCCCTCACCTCTATTGGTGGGGGAAATTATTATTTTTTTTAAACCGGATCTCTTAAAATAGTTGTCATGAGGAGTCTCGACGGAGAATCGCAAGACATCTCAATTGGTCGCCTAAATCATAAAAGTAAACAGGTCTGCAGTAGGCCTACTTCATAATGATAATACAAGCCAGTGATACATGCACACACTTGTTATTTCGTCAATAACAATGTTTATGATTATGGTGGTGATGAATTTAAAGAAATAAATGGATTGAAAAAGCCTAGGTTTCATTTAATAAAAAAAATATTTAAAAAATAAGATAAAATAAGAGATAAGATTATTTTATTGATCCAAAAAAATGAAAATGCTTTTTGATTGTAGATTTTCAGCACATCAATAAAACAATTTGAACACGAGACATTCACATTAAATTATTTTGTGACTTCCGGGGGAATACGCTGAATGCCATACGTTCGAAGTCTTAGTTTTCATGGATTACATCCAAAAGTCTCTCAATAGCCTGCAGCCTGCTAGCATTAGGTGGAATGTATGTAAGGATGCTACCACTTTGGGTGAACTCCCTAGGTAGGTAAAATGGCTTTAAAGTGATGCAGAGTAGCTCTATGGCGAGTGTGCAAGCTACAATAGCTTTAATAGGAGAAATATTACCATTCCCTAGTATTAAGCAATGTTATTCACATTTGCCTATGATAACATTGATCAGCATGATAATGATAAATTAAAATGAATATCACAAATGAAGGAATTGAATAAACCCAAGGTTCCCAATTTTATTTAAAAAAAAAAAAAAAAAAATAATGATATTAAATATTACCATTCTACTGGGTTTTCTTAATAACATTGATCAGCATGATAATGATAAATTAAAATGAATATCACAAATGAAGGAATTGAATAAACCCAAGGTTCCCAATTTTATTTAAAAAAAAAAAAAAAAAAAATAATGATATTAAATATTACCATTCTACTGGGTTTTCTTCAACAAAACTGTTTACATTTGCCTAGGCCTAATTACAATTTATTTTTTTGTAAATAAAGGACAAGTAAGTCATCATCCAGCTGTGAGCAGTTTTCACAGAGCATTAGTAATATAACATACGCTAATAGCTAGACGTCGAGCAATAATAAATATCGCATTGCCAGCTTAGAGACACACAGACAGTCTCACCTCTGTTGGATGACATAAAACCCCAGTCAGTTTCAGCAAGATGGCCGAAAGTCCCAATCACTTTCGGCCGAAACCAAAATTAAACCGAACGTTAACATTTCGGTTTCGGCTAAAGCCGAAATTAAATCGAAATTTAACTTTTTGGTTTCTGCCGAAACCGAAATTAGACCGAAAGTGATCAAATGGAGCAGCGCCTAAAACGAAGCCGAAGCCAAATTTCGGTCGGTCTTTAATCTACATCACATATTTAAGCCCCAGACCTCGCCACCGCTAAAGATGCATAGACTCCCTCGATTTCTACCCAACTTCCCGATGAAAATGATCACTAATTTTGGTACCGAAGATTGACTGCCTAAGGGCGTCGTTCGTATTAGTGTTAAAGGGGCGGCCAGACATCTTGTGCCGCTCTCCCTTTCACGATTTAAACTCTGAAGTTGACCGAAAATACCTCACCTCCCTTTAAAAAAAGGGGGGACAACTGGGTGGAGAATCCCATCCGCCCCCTTTCTACGCCACTGGCAGGGGCGTAGCTAAAGTGTTTGGTGTCAGGGGGACAAGATTCATTTTTAGCTTCCACCCCCCACAAGTGAAATGAAAAGAAACGGAATCTTTACCTAAAATACACCAATTGGCTTTGGAAATAATTTTTTTTTTGGGATGTATTGGTACAAGAAAACATATCTTTACTTCTGGTTAACAAAAAATTTGAACGCATTGTCACAATATCTTGCAAAAATAAAATTGTGACTTCAAGATCACAATAAACTCAAAAGGCTAATTTAATACAATTCAACAGATTAGGTCTCCGCAAATAAAAGAGTAACTTACATTTTTAAAATAAAATATTTGTAGCGAAACAAAAAAAAAATTATCTAGGACATCGACACGATCTAAATTAAAACCTGGAATGTGGGGGATCAATTCTTCTCTAGGTTCCCGATGAGCGACGCCTTGGACTTAAGTCAGAGGTTGCTAACCGTTTTAAATCTTGCATCCTGCGGCTGTCTGATTGATCATACCAAAAAAAAAAAAAAACCAAAAAAAAAACAAAAAAAAAAAAAAAAAAAAAAAAAAAAAAAAAAAACAAAAAAAAAAAAAAAAAAAAAAAAAAAAAAAAAAAAAAAAAAAAAAAAAAAAAAAAAAAAAAAAACTAACCGTTTTAAATCTTGCAACCTGCGGCGGTCTGATTGATAATAACAAAAAAAAAAAAAACCTAAAAAAAAACCAAACTAAAAAAAAAAAAAATCAATAAAAAAAAAAACCTTAATATCAACAAAACACAACAACATAAAGAAATAAAAAGCAATTGAAAAAGAAATGAATTAAAAAAAACAACAAACTTAAGTGATAGAAAAGATCAAATGACGTCAGATTAGATTAGTTTTATCATTTAGTATTTCACGGTATACACTGGTAATAGATAGACACTTTTTTGCAACATCAACTGGGTTTAAAAAAAAAAAAAGAATTTAATAAAACGTGTAATGACATGTGGCCAGTAAACGGTTTACTCGTCATCACAGTGGCTTTTTTGGTTGCCATCCCTGGCTTATGTCTACAGCAAGCAGAGCCCCCATGGGTTGGCCATCACTGGCTTATGTCTACAGCAAGCAGAGCCCCCATGGGTTGGCCATCACTGGCTTATGTCTACAGCAAGCAGAGCCCCCATGGGTTGGCCATCACTGGCTTATGTCAACAGCAAGCAGAGCCCCATGGGTTGGCTATCACTGGCTTATGTCTACAGCAAGCAGAGCCCCATGGGTTGGCCATCACTGGCTTATGTCAACAGCAAGCAGAGCCCCATGGGTTGGCCATCACTGGCTTATGTCAACAGCAAGCAGAGCCCCATGGGTTGGCCATCCATGGCTTATGTCAATAGCAATCAGAGCCTTATGGGTTGGCCATCCCTGGCATATGTCAACAACTTCCTAGAAGCAACAAGCAGAAGATTTGTCTTCTCTTTTTACCCGATTCGTTCAGTCACATCCGATTTCCGCTATTTCACGGCGATGAGCACGTCACCCTCTTGATCTTTCCACAACACAATCCTATCAACCGTCAGATGAAGCCATGAACCTAAACGTCCGTGTCTACATTCCCTGATTAAACAACAGCTTTATTTATAATTATCAAAAAACGCAGTCACAAATTTTTTTTTTTTTTTTAAATATTAAAAATTAAAACAACAATTAATTTATTTAAATATTGTCATTGTTACTACATCTTAGCACGCGCCCAGCTCTGAACCCAACGGCCGGTTCCTTTCAAGTGCTTTCAGTTCTATTCCAAAAAAGTTGACTTCCTGTCAGCAGTGGTTCTTAGAACGGGGAAAAGTTCATGTTGGAGAAACTGACCCGAGTGAGCCGTCTCACCTCGAAGGCCGTGTTTGTATATGTGGCGTCCTCACCCACAACCCCCTCCCTCAGGTTGGTCGACGAGAAGTTCATTTTGCTGTCCTCTTTGGTCATGCCAAGCTTGGCCATCATGTCTTGCATGACGTCATGAGACCTGTTGCAGATGACTTGTAGCTCTTCAATGCTGCAGGACGATAAAAGACCGCGGCCAGGATTAGGCAAGTCTGGTGGCATATTGGATGGGTTAGACAAGTGGAGTGGCAGATTGGATGGGTTAGACAAGTGAGGTGGCAGTTTGGATGTGTTAGACAATTGTGGTGGCATATTGAATGTGTTAGACAAGTGTGATGGCAGATTGGATGGGTTAGACAAGTGTGGTGGCAGATTGGATGGGTTAGACAAGTGTGGTGGCAGATTGGATGGGTTAGACAAGTGTGGTGGCATATATGATGAGTTAGACAAGTGTGGTGGAAGATTGGATGGATTAGACAAGTGTGGTGGCAGATTGGATGGATTAGACAGGTGTGGTGGCAGATTGGATGGGTCAAACAAGTGTGGTGGAAGAATGAATGTGTTAGACAAGTGTGGTGGCAGACTGGATGGGTCAGACAAGTGTGGTGGCAGATTGGATGTGTTAGACAAGTGTGGTGGAAGATTGGATGGATTAGACAAGTGTGGTGGAAGATTGGATGTGTTAGACAAGTGTGGTGGCAGATTGGATGGGTCAGACAAGTGTAGTGGCAGATTGGATGTGTTAGACAAGTGTGGTGGCAGATTGGATGGGTTAGACAAGTGTATTGGAAGATTGGATGTGTTAGACAAGTGTGGTGGCAGACTGGATGGGTCAGAATAGTGTGGTGGCAGATTGGATGTGTTAGACAAGTGTGGTGGAAGATTGGATGGATTAGACAAGTGTGGTGGAAGATTGGATGTGTTAGACAAGTGTGGTGGCAGATTGGATGGGTCAGACAAGTGTGGTGGCAGATTGGATGTGTTAGACAAGTGTGGTGGCAGATTGGATGGGTTAGACAAGTGTGGTGGAAGATTGGATGTGTTAGACAAGTGTGGTGGCAGACTGGATGGGTCAGACAAGTGTGGTGGCAGATTGGATGTGTTAGACAAGTGTGGTGGAAGATTGGATGGATTAGACAAGTGTGGTGGAAGATTGGATGGATTAGACAAGTGTGGTGGCAGATTGGATGTGTTAGACAAGTGTGGTGGAAGATTGGATGGGTCAAACAAGTGTGGTGGCAGATTGGATGTGTTAGACAAGTGTGGTGGCAGATTGGATGGGTTAGACAAGTGTGGTGGAAGATTGGATGGATTAGACAAGTGTGGTGGCAGATTGGATGTGTTAAACAAGTGTGGTGGCAGACTGGATGGGTCAGACAAGTGTGGTGACAGATTTGATGTGTTAGACAAGTGTGGTGGCAGACTGGATGGGTCAGACAAGTGTGGTGGCAGATTGGATGTGTTAGACAAGTGTGGTGGCAGATTGGATGGGTTAGACAAGTGTGGTGGCAGACTGGATGGATTAGACAAGTGTGTGGCAGATTGGATGGGTTCGAATAGTTCATCCTCATCATCATGTCCCTTAGTCCTTGGAACGTTGCTGCGTCACAGATGAGGTGTAAACTATCCTCCTCCATTCGTCTCTGTCTTCTGCACTTTGCACAGCATCGCCTAGTTTTAGTCCCGTCCACTCTTTGATGTTATTCTCCCATCTTTTTTTGTCTTACTCTTTCTTCTCCCTCTTCAAATAGCAAACGACAGATAAATGGGGGAATACCGCGAGATATGAAAGATCAAGGAACAGGAGAAGTGCTAACAAAAGGAAGGTGCAACAGATAGACCGAAAGACATACCGACAGACAGACCGACCGAAAGACAGACAGACATACCGACAGACAGGCCGACCGACAGACCCAGGTAGAGGATAGACAGTAGATAGAATGTGTGTGTATGATATAAAGGGGCCCAAAGGCTTGAGAGTGAATAGAAAGAAAGAAAGACAAGAGGAAACAAAAACAAATTGAACACAAATGTTATCATTTGAGTTATTAGAGCACACCCCGTGGCTCCATGCATGCATAGATAAGCTTCTTACATGTGAGCTGCGCCGCCTGCGATTAAATATGTGACGATACTGTTTGAGAACCCGGAACTTGCAAATTGACCTCTAACCTTTTCAAGAGATTATGCAGCTCCTCATATAAGAAATCTCTGGATGTGTTTTCCGTTTCAAACTGGAGACCCGCGATCTGAAGGAGGAGGAAAGTCGATACTTTTATACTTGCCTATTTTATGTACCTGCGCTGTAATCATACCTAAATAATTGTTTACAATGTTTAAAATCACAGCGATACTTGTATCGATATCCTCAATTCTTCCGCTTTTGATAGACCTAATCAGCAAGTGATAATTTTAAGAGTAACAGCCCTATGTTTAATCCAGAGAGTTATCTGTAGATCACAGCTATCTCCTCACCCGAGCGATGTATTTTCCCAGGGCGCCGAATCTGTTGGGGTGTAGTATTATGGTGTCAGAAACGCTCTGAGTCAAGAAAGGAAGTCGTGACTCCATTTGTGCCAGGAACTGAACCTGTGGAAAGTCATGTATGGCGGATAAAAACACCAACTTTAGGGAAAGATGGTTTCTGAGAATCTGAGCCTGTGGATAGTCATGTACGCTGGATAAAAAACCCCACAAACTTTAGGGAAAGATGGTATCTGAAAATCTGAGCCTGTGGATAGTCATGTATGCCGGATAAAAACACCAACTTTAGGGAAAGATGGTTTCTGAGAATCTGAGCCTGTGGATAGTCATGTATGCCGGATAAAAACACCAACTTTAGGGAAAGATGGTTTCTGAGAATCTGAGCCTGTGGATAGTCATGTACGCTGGATTAAAAACCCCACAAACTTTAGGGAAAGATAGTTTCTGAGAATCTGAGCCTGTGGATAGTCATGTATGCCGGATAAAAACACCAACTTTAGGGAAAGATGGTTTCTGAGAATCTGAGCCTGTGAATAGTCATATATGCCGGATAAAAACACCAACTTTAGGGAAAGATGGTTTCTGAGAATCTGAGCCTGTGGATAGTCATGTATGCCTGATAAAATAAAATGACTTAGGGCCAGGAATTCTGAAACTGTAGATAGTCAAGTATCCCAGACAAAAAAAGACCCCTTAAGGCCATAGGGGAACAATTTATATTTAGCCTAAATTCAAAAGACAAGACAATTAAAAAGTGCGTTTCACCCAGGCGCCTTCTTTGGCAGACAAGACAAAACAAAAGACATTCATTTCATTTCAAAACAAAACATATTTTGTTCCACCATTTCTTTCGCATGGTTTGAACGCAGTCCCTCTTAAGTTAATCTTTAAGGCCAGGCAGATATAAAAATGTCACTAGAACCAGATGTAAAAATAACGAAACGAATACATTTAAAAGACAAATATTGACCATTTAAGACAATATTGACCAATAACTGTCATCGCTCACTTACATGCAAAGAGAAAAGACCTCTTATTTTAAGCACGAAAATTATCAACCTAATTTGAGACAAAAAATATCAGCCTACTTTAGAGACAAATATGACCCAATGTGAATACAGAACTTCCAACCACCTGCTATAATATTTGATGGTTAAACTTCAACCCCACCTGACATAAGATGTTACTATTTTAATGAAACAAAGATTGAACACTGACCTGAGATGCAAGTTTTTTCTCTTTGGCGTAGGACCTAACTGTGGCAATGTCGCCAACGCCTAGACCAATCTAAAAATTTGACCAACGAAAAATTGTTTGGGGCTTAAAACTCAAAAGAAATGATGATATCGTCTTAACTGTTGTGGCCAAAGTTACATTTAGAAGTTAATGAAACAAATAGCATCGCCTAGTTCAAATTTGTCTTCTGTGTAACCTTGCACATTTGTCGTTTGAGGTCTGTGTACATCTTTTTTTGGTGGAAAAGGGGGGGGGGCGGTTGTGTTTAGGACATATTATAGTCACGTGTCCAGTGCATTTTTTTACGAATGGGTTTCTTCAAATTGTGTGATTTTAATTTTTATTTAGCTCGCGTTGTTGTACGATAGTTTTGGTGGGATTTGAATTAGAGCCTTCTGTAATATTAATCTAAAAAAGAATAGTACGGCGTTGGGCCTACTGACCATTAGGTTGACCAAGAGCAATGGAAGAAAGAAGAGAAACAGCGCCAGGAAGAAAAAGGTAAAATGTCCGAAGTGGGCGGTCAAAGCAGAGTTGTCGATGTAGCCCTGATTGATGAAGTGCAGGTAGCTCAGTTCAAAGATCTGGATGAAGGTCCGGTACATGGACTGTATGGGATGCTCGTTGGCTTGTAGTGGCTGAGGAGACAAAAGTAAGCGGTGATGGGGTAAGGGGTGATGGGGACAGTTTTGGCTTGTGTTCCCTGGAGAGATATACAAAGGGCGTTCGTTTGGATGGAATGAACTGGGGAGACATAAAAAGAAGTATTCGTCGTGAGTGTTGGCTGTCTGGTAGAGGTTGTCGGCTTTGAATGGGTTGGCAGGCTGGAAGAGGTCGGCTGGCTTGTAGAGGTTGCGGGCTTAAAGGGGTTTGTAAGGTTGTAGAGCTTGGTTAGGTTGTAGGGGTTGGCTGTGTTGTAAGGGTTGGCTGGCTTGTATGGGTTGGCTGATTTGTATAGGTTAGCTGGGTTGCATGGGTTGGCTAGCTTGTAGGAGTTAGCTAGCTGGTAGAGGTGGGCAGTCTTGGAAGGGATGGCTGGCTGGGAGAGGTTGGCTGGCTTGTATGGGATGGCTGGCTGGTAGAGGTGGGCAGTCTTGTATGGGATGGCTGGCTGGTAGAGGTGGGCGGTCTTGTATGGGATGGCTGGCTGGTACAGGTGGGCAGTCTTGTATGGGATGGCTGGCTGGGAGAGGTTGGCTGGCTTGTGGGGGTTGGCTGGCTTGTGGAGGTTGAGTAAACATAAATGTAGGATGTTAAGACTAAATCGGTCATCTGTAGACACAACTATAAACAAAAAACTGTTTAACGCAGTGTCAAATTTACATTTATAAATACCTCACTATGTGACATCACATTAATACTACTTTACCTTTCAACATCCCATCACATTACCTCACTATAATGCAACACATTCATAATGAGATAATTATTTAATATAATATTCTTTATAACCTCGCAATGTAAATTCAAATTTACCTCCTTTTTAGCATACGATTCTTAATTACCTTGCTATATAACATCAAATTCATCACTAGCGCATTATTTAACATTACATTCTTAATTACCTCACTATTTAACATACATCTCAGTATTACCTGACTAATGAACATAACTTTCATAATGACCTTAATATTTAACATATCTTTCATAAACACCTCATTATTTAACATAACTTTCATAGTTACCTCACTATTGAACATTACTTTCATAATGACCTCATTATTTAACATATCTTTCATAAATACCTCATTATTTAACATAACTTTCATAATTACCTCACTATTGAACATTACTTTCATAATGTCCTCAGTACTTAACATGACTTTCATAATTACCTCACTATTGAACATTACTTTCATAATGTCCTCAGTACTTAACATGACTTTCATAATTACCTCACTATTGAACATTACTTTCATAATGTCCTCAGTACTTAACATGACTTTCATAATTACCTCACTATTTAACATAACATAGAAAGCCAGGCCGAACGCCGTGATGAGAAAGATAAAGATCAGCAATACTTTAAACAGAGTTTTGATCACTTCAATGAACATCAGTATGTACGTTCCGAAATAGTCGATTCTGTGGGGGGAAACACGCAGCCATTAGATTAAATCGTGCATCAATAAGTCGATTCTGAAACAATATTAAACAAGAGGAAATAATGGAGCACTCGAGAAACAAAACACCCAATCGCATGGCCCGACCCCCCCTTGTTATAAATAACTTTAAACGCATACTCTCTAGAAAATTCATGCCCACCGTCGCAAGAGTTGTCTTTCCCCTGCTAGTCGCCCGATGACAGGATTATCTTTCTCTCAGCAGGATATCTATTCCGAGCCACTAGAGGCCTACTGGAGATTTCGCTTATAAATATAGATATATTCTCCAGCTTTGGATAAACATTACCTAAGCGCACGGAAATGCTAATTCATTCCACCCGTCATAAGTTTGGTTTAGAAAAGACAACCTCAGACCTTAATAATAATAATAATAATAAGTGGTCTTATATAGCGCGGTACCCCGGCCTAGGGCTGGGCTCACCGCGCTGTACATATATAGCAAAGAGGCATAATCATAATATTAAAATAAAATACATAAATGAAATAAAAACAACATATAAGCAAAACAACACCAGAGGTATATTCATCCACCCACACCAGACATTTTTACAAGGAAACCCATGTACGTTTATCGGTTTATAGGAGGAGAATCAGTCAGAGTAGTATAGTTTAAATAGATGTGTTTTGAGTGCAGTTTTGAAGGCCTGTGTGGTTGTTATATTGCGGATGTGTAGTGGCAAAGAATTCCATTGTTTGGGGGCGCAGAAAGAGAAAGATCGTTCACCATATAATTTAGTGCGTGTCTTGGGAACGGACAGAATACGCGAGTCTGCGGAGGAGCGAAGTTGTCGAAGGGGTGAATAGACAGAAAGAAGTTCAGTTAGATAGGAAGGGCAGGAATCCGAGAAAAAGTTGTGACAGAGAAGAGACAGCTTGTAGTCAATGCGTGCCTGTATAGGGAGCCAATGTAGTGAGTGGAGTAGTGGAGTGACGTGATCGCGTTTTTTTGCCTTAAGAACAAGCCTAGCAGCAGAGTTTTGAACTTTCTGCAGTTTTTCTATAAAATGTTTCGGTGAACCTGACAGAAGTGAGTTGCAATAGTCAAGACGAGAGAGAACAAGAGCACAGACTAGAGTTTTTGTTGCGCTAACTGTCAGGTAGTGGCGGATGGAGCTGATCTGACGGATGGCGGTGTATGCCGAACGACAAATGTGAGAGATATGTTTATCGAGAGACATGTTGTTAGAAAGAATATAACCAAGATTCCTAGCAGAGGGTGTAAACTGTATGTCGGAGTTACCTACTTGAAATGAGGTGGGAAGAGTTGAGGTAGAGGATGATTTGTGATTGTAAATGAGGAGTGCTTCTGTTTTGTCATCATTAAGCTTCAACTTGCTGAGTGTCATCCAAGACTTGACATCATCAATGCACCCCCGCAAAGTCTGGACAGCGGAATCGACAAGAGATGGATGGGTATGCATGTATAGCTGTGTATCATCTGCAAATGACTGGTTCTCAACAGCATGCCTCCCGAGCAAGAGGAGTAGTGGTCTGGTATACATTATGAATAGAACCGGACCCAAAACGGACCCCTGTGGCACTCCGTACACCAAATCAGCACTGCCGGAGAGACAGCCATCGACAGAGACCATTTGCGTTCTATCAGAGAGGTAGGACCTAAACCAAGCCAAAACCGAACCAGAAATTCCAAAGTAGTTTTCAAGGGTTTTGAAAAGGATTTCATGGTCAACAGTGTCAAAGGCCGCACTGAGGTCTAAGAGGATCAAAATGGAGACATTACCGCTGTCCATTGCGCGCAAGAGGTCATTACTGACTCTCAAGAGAGCTGTCTCCGTGCTATGGAAATGTCTATAGGCCGACTGATTAGAACTGAGAAGAGAGTGATCATTTAAGTAAGCAAAAAGTTGTTTTAGGACTAGTTTTTCAATAACTTTAGATAAAAATGATAAGTTAGATACAGGTCTATAGTTTTTTAAATTATTTTCATCCAGACCGGGCTTCTTAAGCAATGGTTTGATGACAGCTGATTTGCAAAGAGGCGGAACAGTGCCAGAATATAAGCTTTCATTTATTATGCGGGTTATTGTTGGGAGCAAGATATCTAATGACTCAACCAACAGGGGGGTTGGGATGGGATCCAAATAACATGACGTATGTTTAGATTTTAGGATTATATTTTTTACCTCAAGTTCTGAAACAGGTTTAAAAATATTAAAATGGGAAGTAAGACAAGGGAAAGGAGGCAATTCAAGGGGAGGGGCATCAAGACGATCAAGCTCAGCTCGAATGTCAGCTACTTTGCTTGTAAAGAAATTACAGAAAATATCTGGTTGCTTGGGCAGGGGAAACACCGAAGGAAGCGCAGTTCCTTTGTTACTCCCCCTAAGGTGACCACAAACATCAAACAACTGCCTGCTGGTTTTACCCATAGTTATCTTTTGGCTAAAATACGTAGTCTTTGCACGACAAACAATCTGATTGACACGCTTCTTGGCAGCGTAAAATATCTGCTTAAAAACCACAAGACCTGACCTTAACCACTTCTTTTCTGCACTACGGCGCTCTTTCTTGGCACTGCGTAGTTCCTCCTTGATGGTCGCATACCAGGGAGATGACCGCTTTAGACTAAAATTGCGGCGGGTGACAGGGGCGTGTCGGTCAAGCACAGCGCGCAATGCACGGTCTAGTGATTCCAATGTAGGGCAGAGGGCAGGGGACACTTCTACGCTTAGGTCATGCTTAAATGCATCCCTGTTTATAGCTCGCAGACTGCGCACCTCCCTAAACTGAGGGGGAGGGTTGGGGGCACTAACACTAAGTTCACAAATAACACAGAAGTGGTCAGAGGACAGCTCTTGCGTGATTGAAGTAGATCTAACTACACCATCTTGAGGCCTATGTAGTACCCAGTCAAGAATATGTCCACGATTATGAGTCGGTTGGTCGACCGATTGGTGAAGACTGAATAAATCCAAGAGATCCAACATCCTAGCAGTGGAGGGGTGCTGTGGTTGATCAAAATGGAAGTTCATGTCGCCTAGTACAATGTAAGTCCCGGTCAATGTGTTGCAGTGGTCAATCAAATCCGGGAATTCTCGATGAAACACTGAGTCGGTCAATTTATTTTTCTTACTAGGGAAGGTGCGATATATGCACATGAAATGAACTGTCTGCTGGGGCACTGACAGTGTAAATTGAACTACCTCAAAAGACGTGTGGACGAATGGGAGGTCTGTGACAAAAGCTGTATGATGGGACAACGTGTCTCTATATATAATAGCAAGGCCTCCGCCGCGAGTTGAACGGGGAAATGATCTGGCAGAATAGCCATATGGAGCGAGATCGGTGCACTTCCCCTCATCGCCAGTCAGCCGAAACCAGGTCTCCTGGATAAACAGAATGTCAATCTGCCTATCAGAGACAAATTCGGAGACTGCAATTCGTTTCTCATAGGGGCCAAGCGACTGGGCGTTGAATGTGGCAATGAGAAGTTGTTTGTTGATAGAACGTGGAGAGGTTTTGATGTGAATGAGGTTGGCAGGGTCCGAGTAGTGTAGAGTAGGTCTTGGTAAAGAATGAGTGACAAGTTGTTGTTGTTTTCGTCTACCACCACGGTGGGTGCGCTTCCGAGGCAGGCCTCGACCAATCAAAAGCTCTTTCAGTCGACACACGAGGTCAGCGGTCAGATGCGTACGCTTGGCATTCATTGACAAAAGACGATCACGTGTGTATGCAAGCTCAGGTCGGTTACCGCCGTGGGGGCTGCGTGTGTCACTGACCGTAACGTCGACTTGACCGAGCGATGAGCGTGGTGCCGACAAAGATGGCCGACCGTGTAGGCGGTGAATCTCACTAACCTTTGCAACAAAGAAAATCCAAAACAACAAAAGTCCAAAGTTAGGAGGGACACAAAACATATCCGAATCAAAGTAGTGGTCCATGGTGGATATCCAGTACAGAAAAAACAATACAAAAATCAGTCAGACACACATAAAATTGCATTCAATCAGGAGCCCGAGTCTATACGTGCCTGCACGGGATACGAGTAGTGCACAGACGTGGACCTAGTGGACCCCATTAAAATCAAAAAGAGAATTTCAATGTGTGTGTTCATGTTCCGTTTTGTCCCTACCTTTGAATGCTAATATCTCTGGTATGGGCGGTACGCCAGAGATGTAATATGTCCGACAACATAGTCTACAAGGTTCTTTCTAGATCAATGAAAAGGACATATCCGTTGAAAGAAAGACACACAGACACACACTTTGCAATGTTGTGGGCAACTCATTGACCAGCACATTTCTTGGATGAACAAGAACAAAATGTGTTCTGTGTTTCACTACTTGCTGGGAGAGTTTAACAGGTCCACAATCTTGCCCGACTTAGTCATAAATGTATTTAGACTCATGCACGACAATCAGGTCCGACTTAGTCATACATGTATTTAGACTCGGGCAAGACAATCAGGCCCGACTTAGTCATATATGTATTTAGACTCATGCACGACAATCAGGCCCGACTTAGTCATAAATGTATTTAGACTCGGGCAAGACAATCAGGCCCGACTTAGTCAATATGTATTTAGACTCGGGCAAGACAATGAGGCTCGACTTAGTCATAAATGTATTTAGACTCGGGCAAGACAATGAGGCTCGACTTAGTCATAAATGTATTTAGACTCGGGCAAGACAATGAGGCTCGACTTAGTCATAAATGTATTTAGACTCAGGCAAGACAATCTTGCCCGACTCAGTCATAAATGTATTTAGACTCAGGCAAGACCATGTTGCAATAACCAAGTCGATCTCCATACCCCTTACTAACAAAAAACAAACCCCAACAACACAATTCAAAGGCAAAACACAACTGAAATGACCTTTGCAGATTGACCATACAGTTAAACCAGGCCAGGAACACGGCCACGGCGGCAGCTGACCACTGGAGGTGGGTGGAGTAGCCAAAGAAAAAAGGAACGGCGAAGAGCAGGCACGCACAGTAGAGGACGGTCTCTATGAGGACTTTGTACGCAGCCAAATAATTGGGTTTCTGAAAGGATGCAATTCAAAACAAATAAGGTGACGTCATCAGCTGGAAGCTTAGCGGCGTTATTTAAGTTTATATACTAAAGGGCGTTATTTAAGTTTATATACTAAAGGGCGTTATTTAAGTTTATATACTAAAAGGCGTTATTTAAGTTTATATACTAAAGGGGTTATTTTAAGTTTATATACTAAAGGGCGTTATTTAAGTTTATATACTAAAGGGCGTTATTTAAGTTTATATACTAAAGGGCGTTATTTAAGTTTGTATACTAAAGGGCGTTATTTAAATTTATATACTATGGGGCGTTATTTAAGTTTATATACTATGGGGCGTTATTTAAGTTTATATACTAAAGGGCGTTATTTAAGTTTATATATCAAATGGCGTTATTTATATACTATGGGGCGTTATTTAAGTTTATATACTAAAGGGCGTTATTTAAGTTTATATACTAAAGGGCGTTATTTAAATTTATATACTATGGGGCGTTATTTAAGTTTATATACTAAAGGGCGTTATTTAAATTTATATACTATGGGGCGTTATTTAAGTTTATATACTAAAGGGCGTTTTTTAAAGTTTATATACTAAAGGGCACAGGGCAAAACTGTTGTGCACATCTGGACCCCCATCTTACCAATACTTGTTACTGTTATTTTTATGTCGTATTGAATTTACTCAATGTTACATCAGGTCATTTTTTTCTCATTTGAAAATGATTAGTTAGCATTATACATTACATTGTATTCTTTTTAACATACAACTTTCATCCCCGAGGCATCGAAATCAGAACCCAGTCTCACTGACAGCAAGAAATCAGAGCCAAGTCTCACTGACAGCAAGAAATCAGAGCCCAGTCTCAATGACAGCAAGAAATCAGAGCCCAGTCTCACTGACAGCAAGAAGTCAGAGCCCAGTCTCACTGACAGCAAGAAATCAGAGCCCAGGCTCACTGACGGCCAGAAATCAGAGCCCAGTCTCACTGACAGCAAGAAATCAGAGCCCAGTCTCACTGACAGCAAGAAATCAGAGCCCAGCCCAACTGACAGCAAGGAATCAGAGCCCAGTCTCACTGACAGCAAGAAGTCAGAGCCCAGTCTAACTGACAGCAAGAAGTCAGAGTCTAGTCTCACTGACAGCAAGAAATCAGAGCCCAGTCTCACTGATAGCAAGAAATCAGAGCCCAGTCTCACTGACAGCAAGAAATCAGAGCCCAGTCTAACTGACAGCAAGAAGTCAGAGCCTAGTCTCACTGACGGCCAGAAATCAGAGCCCTGTGTCACTGACGGCCAGAAATCAGAGCCTAGTCTCACTGACAGCAAGAAATCAGAGCCCAGTCTCACTGACAGCAAGAAGTCAGAGCCTAGTCTCACTGACGGCCAGAAATCAGAGCCCTGTCTCACTAACGGCCAGAAATCAGAGCCAAGTCTCACTGACAGCAAGAAATCAGAGCCCAGTCTCACTGACAGCAAGAAATCAGAGCCCAGTCTAACTGACAGCAAGAAGTCAGAGCCTAGTCTCACTGACGGCAAGAAATCAGAGCCCAGTCTCACTGACGGCCAGAAATCAGAGCCTAGTCTCACTGACAGCAAGAAATCAGAGCCCAGTCTCACTGACAGCAAGAAGTCAGAGCCTAGTCTCACTGACGGCCAGAAATCAGAGCCCTGTGTCACTAACGGCCAGAAATCAGAGCCAAGTCTCACTGACAGCAAGAAATCAGAGCCTAGTCTCACTGACGGCAAGAAGTCAGAGCCCGGCCTCACTGACGGCAGGAAATGAGAGCTAAGTCTCCCAGACGGCAAGACATCAGAGCCCAGTCTCATTGTCGGCAGTCTCACGGACAGCAAAAAGAACGAAATCAGAGCCCAGTCTCACTGACAGCAAGAAATCAGAGCCCAGTCTCACTGACAGCAAGAAATCAGAGCCCAGTCTCACTGACAGCCAGAAATCAGAGCCCTGTGTCACTGATGGCAAGAAGTCAGAGCTTAGTCTCACTGACGGCAAGAAGTCAGAGCCCGGTCTCACTGACGGCAGGAAATGAGAGCTAAGTCTCCCAGACGGCAAGACATCAGAGCCCAGTCTCATTGTCGGCAGTCTCACCGACAGCAAAAAGAACGAAATCAGAGCCCAGTCTCACTGACGGCCAGAAATCAGAGCCCAGTCTCACTGACGGCAAGAAATCATAGCTCAGTCTCACTGACGGCAAGAAATCAGAGCTCAGTCTCACTGACGGCAAGAAATCAGAGCTCAGTCTCACTGATGGCAAGAAATCAGAGCCCAGTCTCACTGACGGCAAGAAATCAGAGCCCAGTCTCACTGACAGCAAGAAATCAGAGCTCAGTCTCACTGACGGCAAGAAATCAAAGCCCAGTCTCACTGACGGCAAGAAATCAGAGCCCAGTCTCACTGACGGCAAGAAATCAGAGCCCAGTCTCACTGACGGCAAGAAATCAGACCCCAGTCTCACTGACGGCAAGAAATCAGACCCCAGTCTCACTGACGGCAAGAAATCAGAGCCCAGTCTCACTGACGGCAAGAAATGAGAGCTCAGTGTCACTTGCGGCTCGAAGAACGCGGCTTTAATAAAAAATATTTCATCTCCTGACGGTCATAATGCATATTAATTGGGACAGTGGTGGTGACATTATAATATTTCGAATTGCTCGACGCGTACATAAATATATTAATAGGAAAACACGCACCAAAGTCGTTTAATCGGGCGATCAAAATATTGATAAAAATATTGATAAAAATATTGATAAAAATATTGATTAGTTTTTTTTAAAGATTTGAAGCAAAAAAAACTATAAAAAAAGAAGATATTTTTTTTTGAATTTACAGAAATACAAATCAGGAGCATTATACAATTTTAAGTTAACTTCGGTGGCGTTTTGTCTGTTTGTTATCATGAAGCATTATTTTGATAGGCAATTTCAACTGTTTCAGAAGCATGTTACTAGAAGACAAGACATTTGAACCTCAGAGGATCATAGTGTTCTAGTTTTAGTGTCCTAAAGGAGTGGTGCGAAAACTCATTAGTCAAAAGTGCAAAAAATCAGCAGTGGTACGATAACAAAAAAATATATTAAGATCCAATTGTCTTTTCAAGGGCCTGTCAAGAACCCTGTTTTTCGGAGTTAAAATCCGATTTGTGGCCGACTGGCCGAGCCACACTCAGGTCGTTAAAGAGCCGCATGCGGCTCGCGAGCCACGATTCGCCGACCACAGTTCTAGAGCTAAGAAAAGATAACCACTGGATGAAATTAAACAAGGGAGATTATTGTTGATCGATTTCCCGACACACTCGCGCTATTTGGGCGGCCATGTTCAGACACACGCATTGAAATGCAATGTTACGACTCCTCTGGTAATGGTCGAGGATGGCAAAGAATAATTCATTTTCATTGTAAAGTCAAATATAGTCATCAAGATAATCAGCATGTTACAATTACAATGTTCATTATTTTCTTATCCTTATCATTGATGAGTTCGAGCGTTTATTTTTTCCGAGTTCACCATCGGTCGTTAGGACAATGGAAAGTGGAGACTTAAAATTGAACTGTATCTGTATTAAAAAATTAAACATATCGGGACAGGTGAATGTAGATGTAAGTCAAAACAAAGCTGAATCACGAGACACGGAAGCGTAGACAAGTGTCAAACAGCTGGTTAAGGAGAGAGGTAAGCGTAGACAAAAGTCAAACAGCTGGTTAAGGGGAGAGGTAAGCGTAGACAGAAGTCAAACAGCTGGTTAAGGAGAGAGGTAAGCGTAGACAAAAGTCAAACAGCTGGTTAAGGTCAGAGGGAAATTTAGACAAAAGTCAAAACATACCTGAAAGAATTTCATAAACACAGTGTTGGCCAAATGAAAACAGCTGTGTATTATTATGATAAAGAGTTCAAACTTGTTTTTGACAGGAGTCTGAAAAAAATTAGAAAATATGTTATGCAAGGTAAATTAGAATGAGACGGTAATAGGCAGTTCTACGAAAGCAGTATTAGCAGTTCTATGAATAGCGGTATAAGCATTACTATGAATAGCGGTAAAGACAGTTCTATAAATAGCGGTGTAAGCAGTTCTATGAATAGCGGTATAATGAGTTCTATGAATATCAGTATAAGCAGGTCTTTGAATAGAGGTACAAGCAGTTCTATTGATTAGCGTTTCATCTAAGAAGGAGTTCATATTAAAACATATATCATTTAAAGCCAATTAAGTTATCCTTATGAGATGATCCCTATGAGATGACCCCTATCATATGACCCCATTAGATGACCCATGTCAGATGAACCAATCAGATGACCTCTAACAGATGACCCCATCAGATGACTCCTATCAAATGACCCCTACCAGATGACTCCATCATATGACCCTTATCAGATGACCCCTATCAGATGACCCCTATCAGATTACCCTTATCAGATAATAATAATAATAAAGTTTATTTCAAAAACACGCTTCATCCCAAATGGCTCGACGCGCGGTACAAAGTAAAAAAACAACATATCTATAATTTACCACATTTAAAACAAACGCAACACTACAAAAACTAATTACAAGCATACAATGTCAAAGTCTTTCTACCAATTTCAACCATAAGCAACACAGCCAATATGCATTAAATGGAAGATATGGTAGACAATCATCCCAGAAGGTGTTTGCGAAATAGATGTGTCTTTAAATCGGTTTTAAAGGACTCCAGTGTCTGGTTGTTTCTGAGATCGACTGGAAGGGCGTTCCAAATTGTTGGACCAGCAAATGCGAAAGTGCGCTTTCCGTAAGTCTCAAGGCGAACACGTGGTGTCGAGAGTTTGCCACTATCGGATGAGCAGAGTTGTATAGTGGGTAGATACAGCGTCAGCAGCTCTTTCAGATAGGACAGAAAGATGACCCCTATCAAATGTCCCCTATTAGATGAACCCCCCCCCCCCGAGGGAACAAAAATATAATTTTGTTTATGTCTCCATTACCTGGATGGTTCAAAAGAAATTTTTAGACCTTGGTACGCATACGTCATAGATATGGACAATAGTCACCATTCATTTTACATTTTAAATACATAATTTGGTATTCATGATAACCATAACGTGAATGTGGACTGTGTCTTAAATGGAATCAAAATCCATTAACACATTTGAAACAAAACATCTCTTTCCCTCGTCAATTAGTTGTTCAGTGCTCCATTTCATATTGCATAAGCTGTTCACACTTACTTTGGTGTTACGGGCTTTCTCGGAAAACCACCGAAAATCCCACTGGAACAGCGCCCTCTGCTCGATCAATTGGGGCTCCCTGGTTGACCTGCCGTAAGATGGAAGGATCCCAAAGAACAAGTCCATATTGTGTTCCTTGGACCAAATGGACCTGGGGCCTAAAACCTTTGGGTCGTAGTGCTCCTTGCCCCTTCCGGATATAACAATGCTTGTAATGGCTTGTAGGAAAAGGACGTAAAACATCAGATTGAGGACCGTTGCCAGAAAGCCATACTTGATCCTAAGGATGAGGGAGTTATATAGCCCTGTACCGTAAATCGTGATAAAATTCATTGACAAATTTAAACTTAAATCATTTTTCAAAAGAATTCTTTTCTCGCTTTAGCACGTGTAATATCTGCATATGAATTATTCATTGAAGTTGAAGTAATGCTTTGTTTTTTAAAATACTTCATATCAACTTCGCTTTTGTTCGTGGCTGGCAGGCAAAATATTTGGTTTAATTGACCCACTTCCCGTCAAACTATCGAGCTTAAACTTCGCACGTAGACTCGTTGCTAATGAAAACACATTCTTTCAAATTTTCAGCCCCCACCCCAAACTCCAAACATCAGTTTTTCCTGTTTTTCAAAGGGGAAAATGAAGGAAATATGATAACATTGATTTCACTTTATAAAATTCCAGATAACTGCGCTAAATGATATTCTTTAAAAAAAAAAATCGGAAGTGTGTTTGGTGCATTATAGTTTCTTTTGTTTTTCTGAAATAGTTGGTGAAATAAATCTGTGGAGTCAAAGCGGGTTGGGGGGGGGGGTTCATTAGAATATTTATATAGTTCAGGGAGGCGTGGAAAAATGTGCGGTTGGGAGCATTGGAAAATAAGGGTGGGGGGAGGGGGGCACTGTATGTGATTCTTATAAAGTGACTTGAATGAACGTTTTGTCACATTTTCCGTTCCGCCCCCCATTGCTCGATATTACATTTTACAAAGGATTGATATGAAGCACTGTTCTTGAGGTTTGTTTAGTTAAACTCACAAGTCACAGCTGGCTCGAAATAAGAATATTTATCAGTAAAATTAGTTTTGGGGATGTTTGGGAAAAAAAAGGTTGGGGGGGGGGGCATTTGCGTAAGTAAGGTTAGTGTCACTCTAGGGGGCCCTTGGGAAGGGTAAATTAGTGTCTGTTATGTATAATGTGTTTACACCATTTCCCCGTGTTTGAACTTTGTTTCACCCTTCTAGCAGACGGTTGCGTTTGTTGTGGGTGTGGTTAATCTCCTTGAAGTATCGTGTTTACTACCGACTTCCAATTAAACATGGTTAGTATGTCTACTAGTATCTTATGGAACGTTCTCGATTGTATTAGAAAAGTAAGGGCGTTTCTAGACACGTCGGTAGACCCACATATTTAAGGGATGGACAGGCACGGAGATTGAGAGAGAGAGATTCAGATATATATTTTTAACTTTACGAGACGTCTATTATTCTTTTACTTATGTGTTCTTCACCTTCGTCATTGTACATTATTAATTGGCACATTGTACTAAGTGTGTACCGGTACCAGATTTCCGATACTCTGTAAGTTGATGTTTTATAATTATATTAATACTTAAATAAGTTTTATTAATTGTAATTTGTACTGTTTTGGGTGTCGTAATTTTGCTATTGTTTTCTCTATGGTATCGTCCTTTATCGTGCACTGTTTGAACGAGCCATAACTTAAAACAAGACATTACTTTCTCACAATAGAAGCTAGTGCGTAACAGTGTCACTCTACGGGGCAGTTGAGTAGGTAAGGTTAGAGTCACTCTAGGGGCAGTTGTGTAGTTAAGGTTAGTGTTACTCTAGGATGCAGTTGCGCAGGTAAGGTGAGTGTTACTCTAGGATGCAGTTGCCCAGGTAAGGTGAGTGTTACTCTAGGATGCAGTTGCGCAGGTAAGGTGAGTGTTACTCTAGGATGCAGTTGCGCAGGTAAGGTGAGTGTTACTCTAGGATGCAGTTGCCCAGGTAAGGTGAGTGTTACTCTAGGATGCAGTTGCCCAGGTAAGGTGAGTGTTACTCTAGGATGCAGTTGCGCAGGTAAGGTGAGTGTTACTCTAGGATGCAGTTGCCCAGGTAAGGTGAGTGTTACTCTAGGATGCAGTTGCCCAGGTAAGGTGAGTGTTACTCTAGGATGCAGTTGCGCAGGTAAGGTGAGTGTTACTCTAGGATGCAGTTGCGCAGGTAAGGTGAGTGTTACTCTAGGATGCAGTTGCCCAGGTAAGGTGAGTGTTACTCTAGGATGCAGGTGCCCAGGTAAGGTGAGTGTTACTCTAGGATGCAGTTGCCCAGGTAAGGTGAGTGTTACTCTAGGATGCAGTTTCCCAGGTAAGGTGAGTGTTACTCTAGGATGCAGTTGCGCAGGTAATGTGAGTGTTACTCTAGGATGCAGTTGCCCAGGTAAGGTGAGTGTTACTCTAGGATGCAGTTGCCCAGGTAAGGTGAGTGTTACTCTAAGATGCAGTTGTGCAGGTAAGGTGAGTGTTACTCTAGGATGTAGTTGCCCAGGTAAGGTGAGTGTTACTCTAGGATGCAGTTGCCCAGGTAAGGTGAGTGTTACTCTAGGATGCAGTTTCCCAGGTAAGGTGAGTGTTACTCTAGGATGCAGTTGCCCAGGTAAGGTGAGTGTTACTCTAGGATGCAGTTGCGCAGGTAAGGTGAGTGTTACTCTAGGATGCAGTTGCGCAGGTAAGGTGAGTGTTACTCTAGGATGCAGTTGCCCAGGTAAGGTGAGTGTTACTCTAGGATGCAGTTGCCCAGGTAAGGTGAGTGTTACTCTAGGATGCAGTTGCCCAGGTAAGGTGAGTGTTACTCTAGGATGCAGTTGCCCAGGTAAGGTGAGTGTTACTCTAGGATGCAGTTGCCCAGGTAAGGTGAGTGTTACTCTAGGATGCAGTTGCCCAGGTAAGGTGAGTGTTACTCTAGGATGCAGTTGCCCAGGTAAGGTGAGTGTTACTCTAGGATGCAGTTGCCCAGGTAAGGTGAGTGTTACTCTAGGATGCAGTTGCCCAGGTAAGGTGAGTGTTACTCTAGGATGCAGTTGCCCAGGTAAGGTGAGTGTTACTCTAGGATGCAGTTGCGCAGGTAAGGTGAGTGTTACTCTAGGATGCAGTTGCGCAGGTAAGGTGAGTGTTACTCTAGGATGCAGTTGCCCAGGTAAGGTGAGTGTTACTCTAGGATGCAGTTGCCCAGGTAAGGTGAGTGTTACTCTAGGATGCAGTTGCGCAGGTAAGGTGAGTGTTACTCTAGGATGCAGTTGCGCAGGTAAGGTGAGTGTTACTCTAGGATGCAGTTGCCCAGGTAAGGTGAGTGTTACTCTAGGATGCAGTTGCCCAGGTAAGGTGAGTGTTACTCTAGGATGCAGTTGCGCAGGTAAGGTGAGTGTTACTCTAGGATGCAGTTGCGCAGGTAAGGTGAGTGTTACTCTAGGATGCAGTTGCGCAGGTAAGGTGAGTGTTACTCTAGGATGCAGTTGCGCAGGTAAGGTGAGTGTTACTCTAGGATGCAGTTGCCCCGGTAAGGTGAGTGTTACTCTAGGATGCAGGTGCCCAGGTAAGGTGAGTGTTACTCTAGGATGCAGTTGCCCAGGTAAGGTGAGTGTTACTCTAGGATGCAGTTGCCCAGGTAAGGTGAGTGTTACTCTAGGATGCAGTTTCCCAGGTAAGGTGAGTGTTACTCTAGGATGCAGTTGCGCAGGTAGGTCGAGTGCCACATTTGGGAAGGGCATAGTTATGAAGATAGGGTTTGTGTCAATCTAGGGGTCGTTGCGTAGGTAAGTTTAGTGCCACTCGGGGGGCCCTTGCGTAGGTAAGTTTAGTGCCACTCGGCGGGCCCTTGCGTAGGTAAGTTTAGTGCCACTCGGGGGGGGGGGCACTTGCGTAGGTAGGGTTAGCGCCACTCGGGGGAAGGGAGTAGTTTTGAAGGTAGGGCTTGTGTCAATCTAGAGGGCACTTGCGCAGGTAGGTTTGTAATGTGTAGGGTATATCTAAAAGGATAGTGATAGTTTGTTTTAAATAAACTAACGCTGGTAAGTCTATTTTGCTAATGTCATATTAGTAAACAGCATAAATCCTGATTCTTACTGGTTTCAAAGTGAGTACACATGGAAAGATTTTCCCTAAAAAGAGAAGGGTTGGTTAAGGGTGCACGATTTTATTTGGAGGTAATTGTTTGGGACCCATTACAATTTATTGTGTGAGCTGGGATTGAGACAAGTACTTATATTCTTAAAATCCCAAGATATAGGATCATGTGAAATACTTTTAAGACCACACAAGAGACCAATTGAACTTAAAGAACATTGGTGACGAATAAAATCACCGAGACAAAAACTACTCAACTATGAACTGTCCTCACCATTTGATCCTAAGAAACCATATGGTCAATGGATGGGACAACAGAGATGCTCGTTTGTGAATGACCATCAGCTGGGATTAAGGAAATAACATAGATATTATAGATATCAGGTCATTGGTTGTTTGGGTATCTTTGGCTGACTAACTTGCCTGAAGGATAGGAAATTAATGGTTCTTGTGCTGTATGCTTGCAGTCGGAATAGCATTGGTTTACATTAGCTGGTATTTTATGGAATAAATGAAGCTTTAATGGTGTACATTTAATTGTCTCTAGAAGGGCAGGGGAATAGAGGGGCAGGGTAATAGAGGGGCAGGGTAATAGAAGGGCAGGGGAATAGAGGGGCAGGGTAATAGAGGGGCAGGGTAATAGAAGGGCAGGGGAATAGAGGGGCAGGGTAATAGAGGGGCAGGGTAATAGAGGGGCAGGGTAAAAGAGGGGCAGGGTAATAGAAGGGCAGGGGAATAGAGGGGCAGGGTAATAGAGGGGCAGGGTAATAGAGGGGCAGGGTAA
>CAXITT010000081.1:964992-975292 GCA_964033795.1 Lymnaea stagnalis
AGAGGGGCAGGGGAATAGAAGGGCAGGGTAATAGAGGGGCAGGAGAATAGATGGGCAGGGGACTAGAAGGGCAGGGTAATAGAAGGGCAGGGCAATAGAGGGGCAGGGTAATAGAAGGGCAGGGCAATAGAGGGGCAGGGGAATAGAGGGGCAGGGGACTAGAAGGGCAGGGTAATAGAAGGGCAGGGCAATAGAGGGGCAGGGGAATAGAAGGGCAGGGTAATAGAGGGGCAGGGGAATAGAAGGGCAGGGGAATAGAATGGCAGGGGGTTATAATGGCAGTGGAATAGAAGGCCATGGGAAATGCGCAAAGCCTTACACACAGCCGGACCGGAGCTAGCCCTAAATTCACTGCTTGTGCTTGCTTGTAGGGTCATGAAAGAGCATATAAAAACCGAAGAAAAATTACCTCTAATGGGAACACAGTTACTCTAATAGGAACACTGCCTTAAATGGAAACTCTTTCTGACCTCTAATGGGAACACTTACCTGTAATGGGAACACTGTCCTCTAAAATGGGAGTACTTACCTGTAATTGGAACACTGTCCTCTAAAATGGGAACACTTACCTCTAATGGGAACAGGGGAGAGTAGGTGGACACGGCATTTTTGGCATGCTTGTAAGTCTTGTATTTGCTTTCCAGGCGCAGGTACTTAAAATTGTATGTCACCTGTAAGAAACATTGTGGGTTACCTGTAAAAACATGGTAAGTTGCTTGTATTACAAAGTGTAAGTTTTCTGTAAAAAACTTGTGGGTTATCTGTAACAAACTGTGGGTTGTCTGTAACAAACTTGTGGGTTGTCTGTAACAAACTTGTGGGTTATCTGTAACAAACTTGTGAGTTATCTGTAACAAACTTGTGGGTTGTCTGTAACAAACTTGTGGGTTATCTGTAACAAACTTGTGGGTTGTCAGTAACAAACTTGTGGGTTATCTGTAACAAACTTGTGGGTTGTCTGTAACAAACTTTTGGGTTATCTGTAACAAACTTGTGGGTTGTCTGTAACAAACTTGTGGGTTATCTGTAACAAACTTGTGGGTTATCTGTAACAAAATTGTGGGTTGTCTGTAACAAACTTGTGGGTTGTCTGTAACAAACTTGTGGGTTATCTGTAACAAACTTGTGGGTTGTCAGTAACAAACTTGTGGGTTGTCAGTAACAAACTTGTGGGTTATCTGTAACAAACTTGTGGGTTGTCTGTAACAAACTTGTGGGTTGTCTGTAACAAACTTGTGGGTTGTCTGTAACAAAGTTGTTGGTTGTCAGTAACAAACTTGTGGGTTGTCTGTAACAAACTTGTGGGTTGTCAGTAACAAACTTGTGGGTTATCTGAATGAAAAGTTGATGGTTATTTGTTTCCAAGTTAAAGGTTTTCTGAAACAAACTTGTCGGTCTTCAACTACGTATTGTTACTATCGTAAAATTGTCGGTTACCTGTTTTAAAATTCTAAGTTAACAGCCACACTTTGTAGTTTTCTAAGCTCGGCCAGTGGTCAGCAAATCGCGGCTAACGAGCAGGATGTGGCTATTTAGTGACCTGAGTGCGGCTCGGCCAGTCAGCCATAAATCGGTTTTGACTCCGAAAAACATGGTACTTGACAGATTCTTGAACAGACATTTGGCTCTCAAATTTTTTAAATCGCACTGCTGCTTATTTTTGGCTCTTTTGACGAAGAAATTTGCTGACCACTGTGCTAGGCTATAAATGTCATGTAACACCAGGTAAGAGTGTGCTATATGTTGCACGCAAGTGACAATTTTGCCACATTATGCTATGTGTAGTTTCCACCTTATAGTTTTTGTAGCGTCTGCCCATTTTTGTTATCACGAGGTAATTTTGTCACTTTGTGCCATATGTTTTACTCACGTGATAGTTTTGTCACTTTGTGCCATATGTTTTACTCACGTGATAGTTTTGTCACTTTGTGCCATATGTTTTACTCACGTGATAGTTTTGTCACTTTGTGCCATATGTTTTACTCACGTGGTAGTTTTGTTACTTTGTGCCATATGTTTTACTCACGTGATAGTTTTGTCACTTTGTGCCATATGTTTTACTCACGTGGTAGTTTTGTTACTTTGTGCCATATGTTTTACTCACGTGATAGTTTTGTCACTTTGTGCCATATGTTTTACTCACGTGGTAGTTTTGTTACTTTGTGCCATATGTTTTACTCACGTGATAGTTTTGTCACTTTGTGCCATATGTTTTACTCACGTGGTAGTTTTGTTACTTTGTGCCATATGTTTTACTCACGTGATAGTTTTGTCACTTTGTGCCATATGTTTTACTCACGTGGTAGTTTTGTTACTTTGTGCCATATGTTTTACTCACGTGATAGTTTTGTCACTTTGTGCCATATGTTTTACTCACGTGATAGTTTTGTTACTTTGTGCCATATGTTTTACTCACGTGATAGTTTTGTCACTTTGTGCCATATGTTTTACTCACGTGATAGTTTTGTTACTTTGTGCCATATGTTTTACTCACGTGGTAGTTTTGTTACTTTGTGCCATATGTTTTACTCACGTGGTAGTTTTGTCACTTTGTGCCATATGTTTTACTCACGTGATAGTTTTGTCACTTTGTGCCATATGTTTTACTCACGTGATAGTTTTGTTACTTTGTGCCATATGTTTTACTCACGTGGTAGTTTTTGCTTATCGGTTCAAGCTCACTCTTGACCACACATTTGTCCAAAACTTGCTGTGGAATAGATGATGTCAAGATAAGTATGATGTCCCGTTTGGTATGTGAGTATGATGTCATGTGTACCATGTGACCATGATGTCATGCGCGGCGCGGGATTGGTGACGTCATTTATATTTTGGGTAGCAGTTTTTGGGATACTAAAGTCTAGTATGCTATCGTTAACTTATATTGCGCATGTTGTGCTTTATTCATTTTACTAGGTACATTGTAACTGTTATTCTTCATATATGGAATTGTCTACCACTTGTGACCCCAATATAACAGTCTTCATAACTGTAAGGATGTTCCCTCATTTTGTTACTCTTGGCTAAATCATGCACATGGCTCTCGTTGCTTTCTTAACTGAAATACAGAGTCCTGGGTTTCTTTTTTTTATAGCAAACTTCACTTTTGATTAAACTGCTCTTAGAATTACACAGAATATTAGAACGTAAAATGGTAGCTCCTCCAATACAATAGAATAATAGAATAATAGAATAATAGAATAATAGAATAATAGAATAATAGAATAATAGAATAATAGAATAATAGAATAATAGAATAATAGAATAATAGAATAGTAGAATAATAGAATAATAGAATAATAGAATAATAGAATAATAGAATAATAGAATAGTAGAATAGTAGAATAATAGAATAATAGAATAATAGAATAATAGAATAATAGAATAATAGAATAATAGAATAATAGAATAATAGAATAATAGAATAATAGAATAGTAGAATAGTAGAATAATAGAATAATAGAATAATAGAATAATAGAATAATAGAATAGTAGAATAGTAGAATAGTAGAATAATAGAATAATAGAATAATAGAATAATAGAATAATAGAATAATAGAATAGTAGAATAGTAGAATAATAGAATAATAGAATAATAGAATAATAGAATAATAGAATAGTAGAATAGTAGAATAATAGAATAATAGAATAATAGAATAATAGAATAATAGAATAATAGAATAATAGAATAATAGAATAATAGAATAATAGAATAATAGAATAATAGAATAATCATAACACTCCATTGGGTAGCTCGAATAATAAATATATCCTTGGACAGTAGATGAAGGCACACTCCTTCGTAACAATTAAATATAGATACATCTTTCTCTGTTGTGAAAAAACACATGGCTGCGCCATCTTCATATTTATTTGTACTCACGTCCCAAATCTCGTACATCTCGGACCCTTTAAAACAGGCTTGCACAACTCAAAATGTAAGATGGGCCGTAATACTTCGTGAAAAACTAGTGCGGACCAAAAGACCACAGGACAGGGGCGAAAGCTATTTTAAAAAAAAATAAAAAATATAGAATATTTCGTTCCTTCGCGGGCCACCAAGTGGGTGCTAGCGGGCCGCATGTGGCCCGCGTGCCGTATGTTGTGCAGGCCTGCTTTAAAACATAGTCTAAATATCGAGTAGTTACATTTACATAACATGAATTTTTCAGGATAATAATGTCATGTCTATAGTATGGGGTGTGTGCGTCGTGTGTGATACAGAACGTGATTTCTAGAACGTAAAGGTCTTATTAAAGTAAATGTCCTTTTTTGCACCCTCGCACTCGAGCATCATTGTTAAACATGTGTCTGGCTGCCTTGATAGACATGACTGCAAATAAACCTGATTTTCTGGGTCTTCCTAAACCTCTGACACTGCCTACATCACCCCCCACCCCCCACCCCCCCACCCCCCAATGAAATCCCGGCACGCCTGTTTAATAGTCCCTGATATATCATGTAGTCTTAATGCTATGAGTATGTAATGTTATGAAATAAGGATAAGAGTGTTAAAAAACTAGGAGATATGCCATGTAAGGAAACGTGTACTGCTTATCGAGCTAAATGAATGAAATAGTGAAACGAGGTATGTGGAAGCTTGAAATAAGGTAACAGGACAAAAAACAAGGACGTTTCGGCATAAAGCCTTCCTCAGCCGAAACGTCCTTGTTTTTTGTCCTGTTACCTTATTTCAAGCTTCCACATACCTCGTTTCACTATTTCATTCATTTACATAGCTTGAAAGCAGTCCCTTCATTTATTTATCGAGGTAAAAATGATATTCACACTAGAAAGGACATTCACAATACAAAAGACAATTACAATACAATAGACTTTCAGAATACAAATGGCATTCAGAATTAAATGATATTCAGAAGACAAATGCCATTCATATTACACATGACATTCATAATCCTAATGACCTTCATATTGCAAACAAATTTCGTGACTTGAAGTGACAGAGATTTACCCTAAATGCCGTGGGGAACTTGGCAATGAGACCAAAGCTCAAGAGGCCGTAGATCTCGGAGTATACGTTGAGGCACTCCTCCCACCTGAGGAAATAGAGGCAGACACACGAGGTAACTGAGACAGACACACGAGGTAACAGAGGCAGACAAACAAGGTAACAGAGGCAGACACACGAGGTAACAGAGGGAGACACACGAGGTAACACTTAACAGAGACAGACAATTGTGCGTCAATTTGAGACTAGAGACCGACTGAATTTCGGCTTCGTTCTCGGCGACGAAAGTTGCCATTTGATCACTTTCGGCCACAGTTTCAGTTTCGGTCGAAACAGAAAATTTAACTTTCGGTTTAATTTCGGTTTCGGCTGAAACAGAAAAAGCTAACTTTCGGTTTAATTTCGGTTTCGGCTGAAAGTGACTGAAGTTTTCGGTCAGCTGCCAGAAGTCAGACTGTTTGTCTATAGGCCGGCAATTCGATATTCATTATTGCTCCACGTCTTGCTGTCATCGTATGTTTAATTAATAATATTTGCGAAAACTGCTCACAGCTGCATGATGACCTACTTGTCCTTTATTTTCAAAAAAACAACAAACTTTCGATTAGGCCTAGACAAAGGTAAACAGTTTTGTGGAAGAAAAACTAAGGGAATGGTAATATTGTTAACATTATTTTTGGTTTAAGTGATTCAAAAATAAAATGTGGAGCCCTTGGGTCATTCAGTTCCTTCATTTGTGATATTCATTTTGATTTTTCATTAACATGCTCATCAATGTTTTCATAGGCAAAGGTGAATAATAGTGCATAATCCAATGGGAATGGTAAAATTTCCATTATTATATTTTGTTTATTTAAAAAAAAAATGTTACGGAAAGTGAGACTTTTCCATTGATTCATTTCTTGGAATTCGTAATTATTCTTTCTCACAAACATCGTTATTGACGAAATAACAAAACGTATACATGTATTACTGGTTTGTATAATAATTATGTGGTAGGCCTGTACTGCAGACCTGTTGACTTGTATAATTTTGGCGACCAATTTAGATGTCTTTTGCGATTTACCGTCCAGACCCGCCAGAAAAAAACATTTTATGAGACCCGGTTAGTAAAAAAAAAAAATGTCTCCCACCAAAGGGATTGACGGGGTTGGTCGCCGAACGAAATAATTACGTCACCATCGCGGAAAGACTAATGTGTTGGTACTAGGCTAAGTATTAATACAGCGATATCTTGCCAGATTTTTATGAAATACAAAGCATTAATGTGACGATAACCGCGAAACATTGTTGTGATATTTTTTAGCCTTAATAACTGATATTTAGGTGACAATTAGCTCTATAAGAGCCACATTAGTTATTGTATGTATTTGTTCTAGGTTGTATTTATATTATAAAAGCAAAGGACACTCAAGGGTCTATTTTGAATGACTTTTGCCCTCCCCTTCCCCACTTTTTTCGTCAAAATGTTGTCTTACCTACTACCAATGTACACTTTAACGTGCGTGGCTACACAGACTCCGCGCAGCAGTTTTGAGTACCACGCAGCAAATTTCCATGTAAGTGTGTGTTTGTGGGTTGTAAAATTTTGCACACAAAAAAATTGATGCTGTAAAACTTTGCACATAACTGTATGATTTTGCACACGAACCAACAAACCTTAGAGGGAACATTGCCTACTACTTTAAAAACCCTTTTAAAGAAATTACTTTTAGATTAAAATGGTAACATAAAAATTATTCATTCGATTTTTATTTGTTACTATTCACGATGATCTCATTTTCAAATAAAAAAATAATGTAACTATTGATACTTCCCCATAATTTTTCGATGTATGCAGAATGTATGCGTGAACGAATTTCAAAATATTTAAATATTTCGGTTTCGGCCGAAAGTCTCGTTAAGATTTTCGTTTCGGCTTCGGTTTCGGTCGAAAGTCATTTTTTACTTTCGGTCTAATTTCGGTTTCGGCCGAAATGAGAAAATGACTTTCGGTCTGCCCTCTAGTTGAGACATTCCTCCCACCTGAGGTAACAGAGACAGACCAATGTGCGTCAAAAGTCGGCAAAGTGACCGGGTTGGGTGGGGCTGCTAGCCTCGGGTTCATGGCACACCTCATGGGACCATGACTACCACGCAGTAAGGTGAAGGCCTGGGATCCATTCTAAGGAAAACTTTTCTACCCCATATAGTAACATATTTAAGGAAAAGGTTTCTAACCCTTATAGTAACATCATTAAGGAAAACATTTCTAACCCGTTTAGTAGCATCATTAAGGAAAAAGTTTCTAACCCATTTAGTAACATCATTAAGGAAAACTTTTCTAACCCATTTAGTAACATCATTAAGGAAAAGATGGCCACAGAGTCTCTGACACCGTTGTCACAAACTCCCCAAGGGTCACCCGTACCTTTGGTTGAGAACTCCTGTACTAACTCCAAATCTAGGCATATGTGCACTTGTCTGGTCTCACAGAAAACAAACTTATTTTTCTTAGTCCTGTCTATGACCTGGCGCAGGGGTCTCAAACTCACGGCCCGCGGTCGGTGAGCAAGACGTCATTTTGATATACCTGACAGCAAGTTTAGTGTTAATGCGGCACTGATTTCATGCACTAAACACACCAGATAGGGTTAAAATGGAAAATAAATTTCTTCAGCTGTTTGGCACCATATCACCATATCGTATTAATCAAATAATATCCTACTCTGTTTCCTGTATTTCTACTATTTTCTTAATGCTGTGTGTTTATGGATCCCTGGATATTCTGGTCCATTATTATTGTGGACCTTATTTTTCACTGTGTCAATATTTATATTCTCTCACTTCCTGTAATCCTACTTCCGGCAACAACAATGGATATTTCTTGAGTTGTTTACTGTGCTCTGTTCCATGTGATATTTTCATTTGTCCTATGCGCTGAAGAAGGCTCTATGCCGAAACGTTCTGATCTTATTGTCCTGTCCTTAAATTGAAGCTTCCACACACCTCGTTTTGCTATTTCATTAATGCGGCCAGCGCGTTTTCCCCATTCTCATATCTATAATGTGACGCTCCACGACTGCAGACTGTCTGAACACGTTTTAGCCTTCAAAGACTTCGTGGAAAAAGGATGGGGTGGTTGTTCCTGTAATAAGTGATTCCAAATGGCTCATGGACTTGGCTTTTCTTGTTGACATTACATAGGAGCTGTATGTACTCAACAAGACAAGGGGCAGCTTTTCAGTGTTGCCTATGACAATGTCAGGGCAATCTGCACAAAACTTGTGTTATGGTTCTTAGAGAAACTTCTGCCATTTTCCAACATGCACAATACTCATGGACTTTGGCACACCATTCGATAGTAAGCATACTGATGGCATTGCAAAGCTGCAGGAAGAATTCGATCACATGTTGCAGACTTCAAAACATACAGAACCACTTTTCAACTTTTTGCTGACCCTTTCTCCTTCAATTTGGAAGATTCTTCCACCTGTCATTCTCTCCTGTATCACCTATTCTTCTCATACCGCCACTATCTTACCTGTCAATCTCTCATACTCTTACCTGTCACTCTCTAACCTGCCCCGTTCTACCTGTGACTGTCGCCTGTCACTTCCCTGCCTGTCACTCCATCACCTGTCACTTTCTTACCTGTCAATTTCTCCTTCTCTCACCTGTCCCCTCCAACCTGTGACTATATCACCTGTCACTTTCCTGCCTGTCACTCCCTCACTTCTCACTTTCTTACCTGTCAATTTCTCACTCTGTTACCTCTCCCTCTCTCACCTGTCCCTCCTACCTGCGACTATCAATCATTTACCTGTGCCCCCTCCTACCTGTGACTATCACTCACTATCCTGTCCCCGCCTACTTGTGACCATCTCACCGGTCCCTTTTCTGCCTGTCACTCCCTCACCTGTCACTCCCTCACCTGTCACTCTCCACTATTGCCGCGGCGACGTCGGCGTGATCATTTTCAATGACGTCATCAAAGAAGCAGCGACCGCTTTGGTTGTAGATTATCCTTGCCCCGTACACTAGCAGCTGCGTGACCAGCTCAGCGTGTCCATTTCTGGCCGCTATGTGGAGGGCTGTGTCCTGTTAGAAAGAACACATCGATGATCTGTTAGAAAGACCTACATGTTTTTTAAACAAAATGTTTTTATGTATAGAAAATTGTTGCCACAAGAGAAGTTGTGAACCTCAAATTCAGAAGACACTAAATTAACAAATTGAAACTGAACATAACGCATCAAGCTGCGCCCGACTAATTTTTAAACTCATGACAAGAATGCTCTTGCTGGAGCTGACAAGATGTCGTACTTTACCGCGTGGCTGTCCTCGATGCACCGGTCCAAGATTTCTCTTCCGACAGACAAAGATGTCTTACCCTGTTCTTGTTGCAACAGTCCAAGAGTTCTGTTCCGACAAAGATGTCTTAACCTGTTCTTGTTGCAACAGTCCAAGAGTTCTGTTCCGACAGACAAAGATGTCTTACCCTGTTCTTGTTGCAACAGTCCAAGAGTTCTGTTCCGACAAAGATGTCTTAACCTGTTCTTGTTGCAACAGTCCAAGAGTTCTGTTCCGACAGACAAAGATGTCTTACCCTGTTCTTGTTGCAACAGTCCAAGATTTCTATTCGCACAGACAACAAGAACTGGACGCAGTCGCTGCAACCTCCAGCGGCGGCGAGATGTAGGGCTGTGTTGTCGTAACCGTCCCTGTTGAAAACGATACATTAAAAAAAAAAAGAAGCTACTAGTAACCTGCAAATTAGGCGCGTTCAGCATGCAATCATTAACCACAAGGTTCAACTTCAGTTTTTACTGTTGACTTTAAAAAAATTAAAAAAATTAAAAAAACATTTTCAATTTTGAGTTCCACAGAGCAAAGAGCAGATAACTATGAGGCTCATTACGAATGGCTTTTAGGAAATTGTCTACCCCTGCTTAAAACTAACCTTACACCCTCTCCGAACATCGCTTAACGCTCTTTGAATTGAGTTCAGCCTTGAAAGTCTTTGTCAAATACACAAACGTAAAACTGTGCTCTCTTGCATTTTTTCCCTCACTGTCCTTTGAGAGCACGTTTCTTTTCAATATTGATGTAAAACATTTGATATCGTCGAGCGGGAGTGAAAATTCCCCCCCCCCCGGCCCCTTTTTTTACCCCCAAGGGCCGAAAATTGAAACAAGATAAAAACAACAACACATTTTGACAAAAAATAAAACAAAACAAACAAACCAAGGAGTTTCTGTGAGTGTTGTTGAGGTTAACCCAATCAGAAGTTAGTGTTGTTGAGGTTAACCCAATCAGAAGTTAGTGTTGTTGAGGTTAACCCAATCAGAA
>CAXITT010000081.1:985785-1018537 GCA_964033795.1 Lymnaea stagnalis
CCCCCCTCATCCACCACTGCCCCCCCCCTTTAAACGCTGCCCCCTTCCAACCGATGCCTGGGTGCTAGTACTCAAATGATGGTCGTCTGCGCACTCACATCGGACAGCAGTAAGGATGATCCGTGCTTCATACACAGCTCCACCACCTGCAGTCAGGGAAAACAATTTAATGTAAACAAAAAACTAAACTAATCACACCAACCACAGTAAGACGTAGATAATTCAAACTAACTATAACGTTTGACGCGGTTACCGGAAATTTGGTCGAAAGAAATTTCGTCGACGGAAAAAAAATCGATCGACGGAATATTGATCGAACGGAAATTTGGTCGAATCTTTTTTTTTCAGTTCCCACGTAAAATTGTTTCGTCCAATTTCGTTTTGTATGCGCTGTGTACTGTAAGAGTAAAACACGTTCTGTTAACGGTGAGGTCACGATTTACGATGTGACTTGGGAACGGTTACTGGTCATAAAAAATAAGTTCGGCCTGCCATTCCCAATGTTGTCAACCATTTTTTTAAATGAGCTCCCACCAATTCTTATCAGCTAGACCCCTCATACCACAGAGTGTCCACCGTTTACAGCCGCACTGAACGTGTCGTGGTCCTCAGCATCAGTCATGGCCAACAGCATCGTAGGAGGAAGACCGTACTGCTTACCTAAAACGTCGAATAAACAAACAACTACTCAATGACGTAAACTCATTGTATAAGTCATGTCATAAGGGCGCACACGATAGCGGCGCTCATGATAGAAGCACACAGGATGGCGGCACACATAATCTATATATCCATCCATCCATCCATCTATCCATCCATCCATACATCCATCCATCCATCTATCTGTGTCTGTCTGTCTGTCTGTCTGTCTGTCTGTCTGTCCGTCTGTCCGTCTGTCCGTCCGTCCGTCCGTCTGTCCGTCTGTCTGTCTGTCTGTCTGTCCGTCTGTCCGTCCGTCCGTCCGTCCGTCCGTCCGTCCGTCCGTCTGTCCGTCTGTCCGTCTGTCTGTCTGTCTGTCTATCTGTCTATCTGTCTATCTGTCTATCTGTCTATCTGTCTATCTGTCTATCTGTGTGTCTATCTATCTATCTATCTATCTATCTATCTATCTATCTATCTATCTATCTATCTATCTATCTATCTATCTATCTATCTATCTATCTATCTATCTATCTATCTATCTATCTATCTATCTATCTATCTATCTATCTATCTATCTATCTATCTATCTATCTATCTGTCTATCTGTCTATCTGTCTGTCTGTCTGTCTGTCTGTCTGTCTGTCTGTCTGTCTGTCCGTCCGTCTGACTGTTTGTCCGTCCGTCTGCCTGTCTGTCTGTCTGTCTATCTAACTACATACTTACATACCTACCTACCTACCTACCTACTTACCAACCTACCCACCTACCGACACACCTACCTACCAACCTACGTACCTACCTATCTATCTACCTACACACATGCCTATCTACATACCTATCTATCTAATCTCTCTCTCTCTGCATATTATATATATAAGAAAAGCGCAGACCATGTACATAATGTCTGTCCGGAGCGCTCAGCGCCAGCTGGCACACCAGCATGTTTTCCTACGTCACAAGTTCGTCCATTTAGTAAACGACACCAAAGAGTACCATCGGACACACCGAGGCTGATGAGGTCAACAACAATTTCCATTGATTTCCAAATGTGAGTAGAACTTGTGCTGTCCAGAACGTCACGAGTGTCCCGGTGTTGGAGACAAAATCCCACAAATTTCG
The DNA here is from genome assembly GCA_964033795.1 of Lymnaea stagnalis. Classification (NCBI taxonomy): domain Eukaryota; kingdom Metazoa; phylum Mollusca; class Gastropoda; family Lymnaeidae; genus Lymnaea; species Lymnaea stagnalis. The sequence goes on from CAXITT010000081.1 coordinate 987,547, forward strand.
TGAGTTTGTGTTGAATTATCGAATGTATACAACAGCTTTGAAACTCGAATGAACAGAGCTTCGACAACATAAGGAAAGTTATGTCAAGTTATATCCTTATGTCAAGATCTAGGTGGTTAGAGGAAAGTTATTGGGATCGACTGTCAAGATCGAGGTGGTTAGAGGAAAGTTTTTGGTATCGACTGTCAAGATCGAGGTGGTTAAGAGGTACGGAGGAACAGTATCACCGTATAAGGGACCTGCGCTGAAAGGCAAAGGTAACGCACGGAAATTGCATTAGAAAGAGCACGGCTGCATGGTTCCTACCAAGTTCACTCGAAAATAACGCAAAAACAGGTTGGGACATGATTACAGTTGCCGTATGGATATGAGGTGAGGGAGAGTGGCGACCCTCAACCATGATTCTAAACATGCAGTGTTTGAGGGTACTTCTCCTAGGCAACCTCTTTTTCTCTCCAAGTTGTGTTGTGAGTTAGCCACACCACAGAACACCACGTAAACACTAGTAGAGGGCGTCCCGGGGTAGGAAGGGGGGGCTTAGTGACCCTAGAAAGTCCGGCCCGGTTGCTGTGCGAGTATCCTTCTCTGATGCCGCCTCACTCACGTAGTCAATCGAGTGGAAGGGTGGGTGTGGCTGTCTCAGTGGAGGAATGCCCCCGGCGTGTCGCTTCACGGCCCGACTGGAATAAAGACAACTGGGGGATTGGTTGAAGGCCGGTTGGGTTGGTGGGGTAGGGCGTTGGGGAAGACTTTATGAGCTCCGGCTCGATAGTTGGCTGATTTTCTTAAGTTGGTTAGAGGTACGGTGGAAGGTTATTGGGATCGACGGTCAAGATCAAGGTGGTTAGAGGAACAGAGGAAAGTTTATATAGCGCATGTACACCGTGCTGAGCACCAAAAACGAAGAGCGATTTCATTCGGCTTCCGCTCCTTCCTGTCCATGACGGACACGTTTTGAAGCTTTGACCAAACAAATCCTGTGAAAAATTCAATTACATTTGTTGCTTCTGTCAACCATCCGCCAAATGAAGCTTGTGTCAACAACCTCCCCTCAATGAAGCTTCTGTCAACCACCCACCCAAATGAAGCTTCTGTCAACCACCCACCCATGAAGCTTCAGTCAACCACCCACCCAATGAAGCTACTGTCAACCCCCCACCCAATGAAGCTTCTGTCAACCACCCACCCAATGAAGCTTCTGTCAACCACCCACCCAATGAAGCTACTGTCAACCACCCACCCAATGAAGCTTCTGTCAACCACCCACCCAATGAAGCTTCTGTCAACCACCCACCCAATGAAGCTTCTGAACAAACATGTCGCCGACTTGACTCTCGACTACCTGCGACGTGTCCCCGGATGACGCCGCCACCAATATGGCGCTTCACCACATCAGTGTGATTCTCTTTCACACAATTCGGTCGACCAACGCCAACCGGCTTAGCGCCAGTCGCGCAGCTCTACCGTCCAGTTGAAGAGGCGCACAAAGGCGACGAACGCGTTGGACGCTCAACGACAACTTCATGTTGGAACTGAGGAACTGGAAATCTGGAGCAAGTGTTAGGTGTATGCTTTGAAGAAACATGTTAGATTCCTCTGCAAATGATCGCTTTCAACCAATAATATATTTTTTAAATAAAAAAATCGCTAACATTTAGTGAGCATGTGACTTATCACATGTAAATAGAAAGTTGTCGGATTAAAAAAACAAGATGGGGACTGGAGCAGATATCGAGTGCGCTGAAGGCTTCCGAGCAAAAGGAAAAACGTGGTTAGGGGTGATGGGGGAGGTTTGTAGTTCTGTACTTTGTGATGGGGGAGGTTTGTAGTTCTGTACTTTTGTATTATTCCAAGGGTTATTTCTAATTTCTGAAATACAAAGCTACGTTCTGTATATAGATTTTTATGACTTTCACTCTGTAATATCAACACGACTGGAGTCAATGACGTCATTGAAATGTGAGTGTAATTTCCCAGGAAAAATTGATTTGATCTAATAATCTTCTACTTTAACCAGTATTGATTATAATCCAATTTAAATTAAATTCCATTAAAGAAATATAACAAATTTTAACACACAAATCATTGTCATCACTGTCTTTCAATGACACAGCCAAGGACTAACCTTCCTCTAAAATGACGGACAAGGCCTCCACCGATCCAATGATCAGAACCAGGGACTAACCTTCCTCCAATAAGACGGCTAAGGCGTCTAAAGATCCAATGATCAGAACCAGGGACTAACCTTCCTCCAGAATGACCGCCAAGGCCTCCACAGATCCAAAAAACCCGACCAGGAACTACCCTTCCTACAATATGACCGCCAAGACATCCACAAATCCAATGACCCAATTAGGAACTAACCTTCCTCCAGAATGACCGCCAAGGCCTCCACAGATCCACTTTTTGCTGCGATGTGCACGGGCGGCGCTCCGCTGATGCATGTCACCCTCAGGTCAGCTTTATTCTGCAACTGATTCAGATGCTTTAAGGTTGCCGCTGCTTGTGTCGGTGAGTCTTGTGCGAAGGTGTCGTGTCTTGGTTTGAGTTACACTACTTCAGTGTCGTGTCTTGGTTTGAGTCACACTACTTCAGTGTCATTATATTTGTGTTTGATTTATACTATCCACGTGTCAAATTGATGGTTTGTATTATACTATCCATGTGTCAAATTGATGGTTTGTATTATACTATTCATGTGTTAAATTGATGGTTTGTATTATAATATCCACGTGTCAAATTGATGGTTTGTATTATACTATCCATGTGTCAAATTGATGGTTTGTATTATACTATCATGTGTCAAATTGATGGTTTGTATTATACTATCATGTGCCAAATTGATGGTTTGTATTATACTATCCACGTGTCAAATTGATGGTTTGTATTATACTATCCACGTGTCAAATTGATGGTTTGTATTATACTATCCATGTGTTAAATTGTTGGTTTAAATTATACTATCCATGTGTTACTGTTTGGTTTGTATTATACTTTAAAGCACTCAATGCGCCAAACAGCTTAGTTTGACTTATAATTTCAATGTTCTGCGGCTTTATTTTTGAGTAATATGTTAAATGTTCTAAATACGCTGTTGTATGTACAAACAGGGCAGATTGTGATTGGACATTTGCTGTGCTGATAAGAAGGTGGATGGATCTCAAAAGTTTTTTTTGTGCCTACCCATTAAACCCACCACCCCCCCCCCCAATTTGAAAAAAGGGGTTGATTCCCAGCAAGTATCACACCCCCACCCCCCTCCTTTTCCCAAACATAACTTCTTCTCCCTACCAAAAAAAAAAAAAACATTCCAAAAAATCATTTAAAAAAAACTCCCAAATAAAAAAAAAACTAAGATTGACTGTACCAACAGTTTGATGGCATCTGGGTTGTTGTTTAGGGCTGCAAAATGAAGTGGAGTGTACCCAGCCTCACCCTTGATGTTAGGGTCCGCATCGAATTGGAGCAGAGCCTGACAGACAAGACAATGATGGGTTAGCTTTGATACAAGACGGGAGGGGTGGGGTGGGGGCTGGCTGGCAGACGAGATTGGTTAGCTTTAATAAAAGAAGGGGATCCTGGCAGACGAGATAATGATTGGTTAGCCTTAATAAAAGAAGGGGAGCCTGGCAGACGAGATAATGATGATTAGTTTTGATACAAGAAGGGGATCCTGGCAGACGAGACAATGATTGGTTAGCTTGGATGCAAGATGGGGGGAGCCTGACAGACGAGACAATGATTGGTGAGCTTTGATACAAGAAGGGGGGCCTGGCAGACGAGACAATGATTGGTGAGCTTTGATACAAGATGGGGAGCCTGGCAGACGAGACAATGATTGGTGAGCTTTGATACAAAAAGGGGAGCCTGGCAGACGAGACAATGATTGGTTAATTTTGATACAAGAAGGGGGCCTGACAGACGAGACAAGGGGGGCCGGGGAGACGAGAAAATGATTGGTGAGCTTTGATACAAGAGGGGGAGCCTGGCAGACGAGACAATGATTGGTGAGCTTTGATACAAAAAGGGGAGCCTGGCAGACGAGACAATGATTGGTTAATTTTGATACAAGAAGGGGGCCTGACAGACGAGACAATGATTGGTGAGCTTTGATACAAGAAAGGAAGGGGGGCTGGCAGACGAAACAATGATTTGTGAGCTTTGATACATGAAAGGGGGGGGGCTGGCAGACGAGACAATGATTTGTGAGCTTTGATACAAGAAAGGAAGGAGGGGCTGACAGACAAGACAATGATTGATGAGCTTGGATACAAAAAGGGGGGCCTGACAGACGAGACAATGATTGGTGCGCATGGATACAAAAAGGGTGGGGGCATGGCAGTCGAGTCAATGATTGGTGAGCTTTGATACAAGAATGGGGGAGGGCTGACAGACGAGACAATGATTTGTGAGCTTTGATACAAGAAGAGGTGGCCTGACAGACGAGACAATGATTTTTGAGCTTTGATACAAGAAAAAAAAGGGGGGGGGGTCCTGGCAGACGAGACAATGATTGGTGAGCTTAGATACAAGAAAAAGGGGGGCCTGACAGACGAGACAATGATTTGTGAGCTTTGATACAAGAAAGGGGGGCCTGACGGACGAGACAATGATGGGTGAGCTTTGATACAAGAAGGGGGGCCTGGCAGACGAGACAATGATTGGTGAGCTTTGATACAAGAAAGGAGGGGGGGAGCATGGCAGACGAGACAATGATTGGTGATTTTGGATACAAGAAGGGGGGGGGGCTGGCAGACGAGACAGTGATTGGTGGGCTTTGATACAAGAAGTGGGGGCCTGGCAAAGGAGACAATGATTGGTGAGCTTTGATACAAGAAGGGGGGGGAGCCTGGCAGACGAGACAATGATAGTTGAGTTTTGATACAAGACGCATTGTAGAAATAGTATCATGATGGTATGAGTTTTTATAGCCCTGTCGTCTGAGACATGTAATCTCAAAGACATGTTATCGTAGAGACATGTTATCGTAGAGACATGCTATCTTAGAGACATTCTATCTTAGAGACATGTTATCATTAATGTACGCTAACTGAGATCCCAACCCCATACACGTAACCTCCCCCACCTCATACACGTAGCCTCCCCCACCCCATACACGTAACCTCCCCCCCCCACCCGAACCATGAGAGGACGTTACATGCTGTTGCACTACGCCACCATGACCTCGACCTTCAAAGGTGCCACGTCCTTCATGGCGGCCGCAATGTGAATGGCCATTTTGTCCGTGTCGTCCAGTATGTTCATGGCGGCACCACGTATCAGGAGCATGTTGATCATGTACATATTGTTGGTGGAGACAGCGTAGTGCAGCGGAGTCCTCTTGTGGACGTCCTGACAGTTGATGTCCGCTAGACCTGATGGAAGAATCACATGACAGATGGAAAAACATAAACCCTACGTATGCTAAACTTGATGGGTTAACATAGAATTGATGGAATAACATAGAATTGATTGAATGACATAGAATTGATGGGTTAACATAGAATTGATGGAATAACATATAATTGATAGAATGACATAGACTTCAGAGAATAACATAGACTTGTTAGCATAACATGGACTTGATGAAATAACATAGAATTGATGGAATAACATAGACTAGATAGCGGAACAGAGACTTGATAGAATAACATAGACGTGATGGAAAAAACATAGACCTGACCTCTGCTAGACCGGATGCTTCAAAACTTATTTCCTGATCGCTTGAAACCCATGCATTAAGACTACAATAATTCATTGACATCATTAGAGAAAAGAGGAAGTAGCAGCTTTAGAAGCGGTCAACTGTTTCCTTCAAGTGGAATTAGTGGAATACTAGATGAGGAGGAATCCACTAGAAGTGCTATCTGGTCTAGAAGTGTTTTCTTATCTAGAAGTGTTATCTTATCTAGAAATGTTAGCTTGTCTAGAAATGCTAGCTTGTCTAGAAATGTTATCTTTTCTAGAAGTGTTATCTTGTCTAGAGTGTTATCTTGTCGAGAAGTGTTAGTTAATGTTATCTTGTCTAGAAGTGTTATCTTGTCTAGAAATGTTATCTTGTCTAAAAGTGTTATTTAGTGTTATCTTAAATAGAATTGTTATCTTGTCTAGAAGTGTTATCTTGTCCAGAAGTGTTATCTGGTCTAGAAGTGTTATCTTGCCCAGAAGTGTTATCTTGTCTAGAAGTGTTATCTTGTCTCCACTGAGCCCTAACTTCGTCGAGTAGAAATGTCCCTTTAAATCAGTTTCAGCCTCTAATTTTCTATGTATTAAAATCTTATCATGACTCCCACGTGGCACCTTTTTGACAAATCAGCGTATTGTGACACATTTGTGCATAAAGGTATCTACACATTTTCAAGGTTATTGGGTCATTACATCCATAATTTTGTTTGAATTCCACCGTGACTGCTGAGGAAATAGTTTTAGCAATTAAAATTTCAACGCAAAACTGTCAACGGGGGCAAAACGATCGGCTCACCCATGTCGGACTTTAAGATGACCTCAGCGATGAGCGGCTGATTGTGCAGGACGGCATAGTGTAGGAGATGGAGGCCGCGGTCGTCACAGTGCTGGGCGCTGAAAGGGTTTTCAAGGATGCACTTCTTCAGCTGGGCCACTCTGCCTTTCCGTGCCAGCTGGGGAGGAGAATTACGGAGAAGTCTGAAAGAAATGTTGGGGGATTAAATGTTGCGTCATATATTCAAGGAGTATTGCCAACAATATCGTTATAGAGCATTGCCAACAATACCGTTATATAGCATTGCCAACAACACAGTTATATAATATTGCCAACAACACCGTTATAGAATATTGCCAACAACACCGTTATAGAATATTGCCAACAACACCGTTATAGAATATTGCCAACAACACCGTTATATAGCATTGCCAACAACACCGTTATAGAATATTGCCAACAACACCGTTATAGAATATTGCCAACAGCACCGTTATAGAATATTGCCAACAGCACCGTTCAAGAATATTGCCAACAACACCGTTATAGAATATTGCCAACAGCACCGTTATAGAATATTGCCAACAACACCGTTATAGAATATTGCCAACAACACCGTTATAGAATATTGCCAACAACACCGTTATAGAATATTGCCAACAACACCGTTATAGAATATTGCCAACAACACCGTTATAGAATATTGCCAACAACACCGTTATAGAATATTGCCAACAACACCGTTATAGAATATTGCCAACAACACCGTTATAGAATATTGCCAACAACACCGTTATAGAATATTGCCAACAACACCGTTATAGAATATTGCCAACAACACCGTTATAGAATATTGCCAACAACACCGTTATAGAATATTGCCAACAACACCGTTATAGAATATTGCCAACAACACCGTTATAGAATATTGCCAACAACACCGTTATAGAATATTGCCAACAACACCGTTATAGAATATTGCCAACAACACCGTTATAGAATATTGCCAACAACACCGTTATAGAATATTGCCAACAACACCGTTATAGAATATTGCCAACAACACCGTTATAGAATATTGCCAACAACACCGTTATAGAATATTGCCAACAACACCGTTATAGAATATTGCCAACAACACCGTTATAGAATATTGCCAACAACACCGTTATAGAATATTGCCAACAACACCGTTATAGAATATTGCCAACAACACCGTTATAGAATATTGCCAACAACACCGTTATAGAATATTGCCAACAACACCGTTATAGAATATTGCCAACAACACCGTTATAGAATATTGCCAACAACACCGTTATAGAATATTGCCAACAACACCGTTATAGAATATTGCCAACAACACCGTTATAGAATATTGCCAACAACACCGTTATAGAATATTGCCAACAACACCGTTATAGAATATTGCCAACAACACCGTTATAGAGTATTGCCAACAACACCGTTATAGAGCATTGTTAACAATAACCTTCTAGAACATGGCCAACAATACCGTAACAGAGCATATGCATAATGTCATAGGATTTAAAAAAAAAAAAAAAAAAAAACACTTTTAATGCACGCCCCGAAATTCCAAACAGTGCCCGGGGGGCCTCCAGGTTCTGTCGAGGGGGGGGGGAGTCTGATTTAAAATAAGGGAACGGGGAGATCCTGTGGCAGTGTTGACAATTATCTGATCTATAGAATCTCAGTGGATTGCCTCCGCACTGCTATGTCGCCCCAGTGCATTGCCTCCGCACTGCTATGTCGCCCCAGTGCATTGGCCTCTAATGCTGTACTGCCTCGAGTGTCACACTGACATAGTGACACAGAAGTGTCCAAGACGCCAGCTGTGGACAAAACTGAGGCCGTTACTACAACGTTAATGATCAATACAACATTCATCTTTCTAACAGCATTCCTCTTTCTAACAACATTCATGTTTCTAACAACATTCATCTATCCAACAACACTCACCTCTCTACATCATGCACACATCAGTCAAGTGGATCAATCATACCTTACATGATGTTACGAATGACGTGGACGCGCCAACTTACCAGGCACAGAATGTCCGATTCCACGGACGACCCAGACAGGATGCTTGAGTCGATGTCAATCCCCACGGAGCCTCGCTTGGTTGAGATCCACGGCTTGGCGGACCGGCGCCGGTATTTAAAACTTTCCTTTGAAGACAAAATGACGGCAAGCCGTTGGGGCATCCAGAGACATAATTTATAGGGTGTGGTGCCGTGCGCTGACCAAGCGAATGGGACGCCTGGTTGGGGGGGGGGGCGTATCTAGCAACGTCCGATCTGGTGGGGATAATTAATGTACTTGAGGGACCGTTAGTGTGTCTGTGTGCAAGCTCGCGCGCGTGTGTGTTTCTATCTAGGTAGTAGCATTAAACCAGTGGCGTAGCTATGGTTAATGGGACACCCGGTGCGGTAAAGGCATGGTGTCACCTTCCCCCCCCCACCCGCGACTGTCATGATGGATTTCTTCTTGTGAACATAAGTCCACAGCATAACAATGACAAGACGTGCAACAAATAGAGGGGCAGGAGGTCAATGAATGTCTTTAAGAACTGTACCGACGTTAAGTTATAACATTTTAAAAATTGAATGTACTTTATTTAAAATTTTCCTTTCCTGGTCTTCAAAGCTGCAAACCTGACAATAAAAATCAATATCAATCACCATATCAATTTCAATTGATAGTAGAACCGGAACAGAAAGCCTTGAAATTCCCACGGTGGATCGTAAAAAGTTCGTGATAAGCTTAGTTTTGAAAAGCTCCGCTCACACGAAACCACAGAAACACAGATCGCAAGAAACAACTGAAGGCTTGCCAGAGTTTTGGAAGAGTATCTAGGAAGTCCCATTCAGCTTTGAATTTCAAAACATCAAATACTGACCCGTCAATGACTTTGCGAAATTCAATATCAGCCACTTTTAGATGTCTTCTAAACCTTGGTATTTGTTTTAAAAGTTCATCTTCTGATAACTCATTGTAGAAAGGTGCTTATTTTGGAACTGATACCAATCACTTTTCTTCCCTTGCTGATAGAAGACAGTTGGACTGAACAGCCCGAAACACACCTGCTACTTCCTTTATCGCTAATGATCTGATCTGGAGTTCAGAATCAAAAGCGATCAATACACTCCATCACCTCCCTACTGTTTTGATTTTCCTCGCAGAGTGAGTCCAGCATCTATTAATTGTTCTCCTTTCATCCTGTTCTTAAACCTGTATCTGCTCTCTACCGAGATTCCATATTGGTCTGATTTTGAAAGTGCCTTTTCAATAGCGTTGTTCCACAAAGTGACAGCGCTTCTCGTACAGAAACAATCTTAAGGCCTCTAGGTTGGTCACCACGTTGTCAAGAGTAAAACCTTTAGTCTGCAGATACTGCTGTGTAAGATTAACTTCCTCAAGTAGATCAGTCCAACGGTAAAGGTAATAAGTAAACGTGAAATCACAGAAATAATGGAAAATCCTTGTTTTGTACCTCTTTTATCCAAATTTAGAGCTTTATTCACCGCCACACATTCTTCAAACTTATCTTTCTCTGCTTTAACAGCAGCATGATGAGCATTCCAACGTGTTGTTGGCAGTCTTTTCACCGACATTCCACCCATCTATCTTTGTGGTGCTACAGCCAATGTAGGGCTTTGGTGTCCCCCACTACTTCCTTCCACTCAGACCTAACTGATGCTTTTCTTTTCCATGCTTGGATTCCTAGTTCTTGTAGATCTTTTCCCACATCCTCCATGCATCTAAGCCTAGGTCTGCCCTTGAGCCGTTTTCTTCTGGGGTTTTGTCATGTACCCTCTTCACTCCTCTGTCACTTGGCATCTAAGTGTCCTGCCCAGCGTAGCCTACCTTTTTAAAAAAAAATTACTGCTGCTATCGTTGAATCCTGACATATACTGTACAATTCATGGAGGTTCTCCAATCCATATTCATCCTTTGTTGGTCCATATATTTTCCCATGTTTAATAGGTTTTCTGCCGTTTTTGTTAGGGTCCAAGTTTCACTTGCATGTGTTACAAATGGCCCAATTAAAATTTTATAAATAGTTTTCTTTGTTTCTCTTGTAATGTTTCTTCTTTTGAGCATTCTCTGTCTACTTAACTATGCCATGTTTCCGGCTGATATTCTTTCTTTTATTTCTGTTTGTAATTTGTTTCTTTCATTAAATAATGGTCCTAGGTGTTTGAATGTTGTTTTTTTTCTTTTTCAAAAGTCTGGTTTCTAATTTTAATGGCTTAATTTATCTGTTCTTTTCTTATCATAGTCATGTATTTTTGTTTAAAATTTAAATATATATATTTTTTTAACTTTCAGCCCTGCTTGTAATGATGTGTCTTCTAATTCAATAAAGGATTTTAATATGTCTTTAATACTTTTCCCTAGCAGTGCTATGTCATCAGCATATGCAAGATATTGAAGGGGTTGATTGTAGTGAGTTCTCATTGGTTGTGGGTCTTGGGTTTCCCTCAGAAAGTATCCTATCATTGTTCCTCCGGTGTCAATGTTTGCTCCTTATAACTCTCTCTCTCTAATGTTAGGTTAAATAGCATACAAGAGAGTGAATCTCCACGTCTACTCTGAAATTCCCTTGAATATTCTCCTTGAGAACCTTGATCCTGCTTTTTGAGTTGTTCAATGTTACATGTAGCATTTAGTTTGTTGGATAAGCCAAACTCCTGCTGGGTCTCATTTAGATATTTTCTTTTGATGCTGTCATGGGCCATTTGATATTCCACATAGAGTTGATGTCCTTGGGATGTTATATTCATACCATTTCTCTAATAGGCTTCTGATGATGAACATCGTTGATCTGTTTTGCCTGAGTCCACATTGGTAATCATCTAGTATTTCTTCAGTGTACGGTTGTAGTCTTTTGGCAGTTAGCTTCGTCAGTATTTTGTATGAAGCAACCGCACCCCCCCCTGCAGCCACGCCACCGGCATCAACGTCGCATAAGGGGATAACTCATTTGTTTTTAATATTTCCCTACGGGTTACGTGACCCTGCTAAGCTTTATATTTTATATAATAGGATATTAAGAAAAAGAAATTTTACAGTGGCCAAACGTAAGATTACCTCTTGACATTTGTTGTCTTTGAAACAGAAATGATGTGTAACCTCCTCTCATTTTATTAAAAAATAATCTCCTTTACAATTAAGTAATAGACACATACAGTTTTTGATGGGCTTTGAAACTTTTAGCTTCAAGTAAGTTGTACCATTGTAATCATTGATTGGACATTCTTTTCACGACAAATGAAATAAGTTGTACCATTGTAATCATTGATTGGACATTCTTTTCACGACAAATCAAGTAAGTTGTACCATTGTAATCATTAATTGGACATTCTTTTCACGACAAATCAAATAAGTTGTACCATTGTAATCATTGATTGCACATTCTTTTCACGACAAATCAAATAAGTTGTACCATTGTAATCATTGATTGGACATTCTTTTCACGACAAATCAAATAAGTTGTACCATTGTAATCATTGATTGGACATTCTTTTCACGACAAATCAAGTAAGTTGTACCATTGTAATCATTAATTGGACATTCTTTTCACGACAAATCAAGTAAGTTGAATTACTGTTAAACATCAAATGATCTCCCTTATCACAACACCTATACTATTCTCTAAAATTGTAATCATTAAGTGAACTTCGCTGTCGCAGATTAAAAAAAAAAGGGGGGGGGGTGTTTGGGGTGTAGGGGAGCGTGTGTGTCTGTGTGCGCGCGAATAACGTATGTATTACATTTTCATATCTTTATGTATTTATTTTTAATAAAAAAAGCCACATTCGACTTGAACTCACCATGTGTAATGAATGCGATTCGAGATCCATGAAGTCTGGGCGCCCGTGTACCTCACTGAGAAGAAACTTGAGATACTCTTAGAGACGGTGCGTTCATATGGAGTAAAACAATGATCAATAAGGCAAGATGAATTTTGTGTCAATATAACAATATAAGTTAAGCTTTAATAACAATTTTACAAAATTCACAAGTATACGTTTCTGCACATGCCTTTATCAGTACAACAAAAAACAAAAATAACAACAATTAAATAAGTATACATTTTGAATAAGGCAACGGTAAATAGAAATGTTGTTTCTAAATAATTTAGAGTGTCGTTCAACGGACAGTTCTCTTGAATATAATAATAGACATGGTTTGGCCATGTGTGAGAAATATGTTAAATTTAAACCAATACCACATAAAAATCAAAATGATCAAAATTGGAGAATACAATCACATTATTTGCTTTATTTAAATCAATGATGAAATAAATAAATATAAATAAAACATATAAATAGTGACTGAAATAAAAGCAATAACTTAATTAGCCAGAATGTTTACATTACAATCATAGGTCTCACACATAAACCATAAGGTTATATTAATTATAATGTTTACGTGATGTTAACATAACAAAGCAAGGTTCACAGAGTAACCATTAAGTTTACATAGCGGCCACCAGGCAAATCTAGAAAACCCAAAATGATGAAAAAAAGACTTACTTGCTTTCTCCCTCACCAAATCCTACCGGTAACTATTGTAAATGAAACCTGCCTTAAAAGACAACAGACTGAAAACGGTTCACTCAACACCTATTCATCTATGGCTACAAGAGCATTTTGTTTCTTTCGCGTTTGAAAAGCCTGCTTAATACGTCATATCCGGAAAATAAAAGAATGAGAAGAAAAAGGTCGCAGCACATTTTTTAATATCTCGAAAAGTGTATCCGGAAATGTGTACGAAAGACATATCTTCGACAGAAAATTGTTTGACGAAAGTTTTTTTTCAAACAGAAATTTGTTATAAAGGGAGTTTGATATAAATTAAATCTGTTATGTAGGGATTTTGGTGTAAATTAAATTTGTTATAAAGGGGTTTGGCATAAATTAAATTTCATTTAAAGGGAGTTTGGTATACATTAAATTTGTTATAAAAGAGTTTGGTATAAATTAAACTTATTATAAAGGGAGTTTGGTATAAATTAAATTTGTTATAAAGGGAGTTTGGTATAAATTAAATTTGTTTAGCGGAGATTTATGTATTTATTGTTTTCTTCTTCTTCTATATCTTAAGGGCCCACGATCAATTTATTGATCATTTTGGCTCCTATGCATGTAGATGGGATTTGCAATGTTTCTGTTCCTGGTGTTGATGAGGAAATTTCACTGATTTCCAGTGCCACTTTGTGAGGGAATCATGCACTAGGGGTTTGAAGGCTTGAGGCAATAGACACAAATGTGTCTAGTGTTGTCGCTTCAACCGTTCCTTTTGAAAGCTTGTTCCAGTCCCTGATTGTCTTGGGCAGGAATGAGTAGCTCTTATACTGGCTTCTTGCTGGTATGAGCCTGAATTGCCTGTCATGGCCTCGTCACTGTCTATGGGGGAGAGAGACGAGTTTCTGTTTAATACTGGAACAGTGGACCAGCCCATTATTTATCTTGTACATCATGGAGAGCCTGGATTGTTTTAAAATGTGTTCAAGGAATGTGCGCTTGAGAGATGGGGAAGTGTGAACTTTTCTAATAAAAATATGGATCCCCAACCCCTTTCCTATTATTTGCTTTCGAACAAACTTCCATTCGAAAAAAACCCGTCAGTTGAACAATTTTTCTTACAACAAATTTTAATGTCTTACGTAACAAATTTTCCGGAAACCCCCCCAAAAGTATTTAACATTTCATTTTTTGTTTTCTTTGCGGCTTTTCCCGTAAATCATGGACAACTTTGTATTATTATGTAACATGTTCGTCTCTAGTTGGTATAGTTAATATGTTTGTCTCTAGTTGGTATAGTTGCTATGTTTGTCTCTAGTTGGTATAGTTGATATGTTTGTCTCTGTTTTGGCATAGTTGTTATGTTTGTCTCTAGGTGGTATAGTTGATATGTTTGTCTCTGTTTGGAATTGTTGATATGTTTGTCTCTGTTTGCAATAGTTGACAGCTGTTTTGAAGTTGTCCATTGTGACTCAGGTTAAAAAACGGGTCAGTTGTTGGTGGGCTTTTAGATGCATTTTGTTAAAAAGAAGTCACGGTAGAAATTCTATCGGGTTTTAAGACAACTTCTACCTACAGGATTGTAGCGACTCAAAATGTCCACAGGGTTGTTTTTTAATGTCCCGATTCCGCCTGCCTTCCTGTCTATCTTGTTAACGACCAAGTTATGGATGGTCGGTTTGGAGAAGATGAGAAAGATTCCTTATACATGAACTCTCTGGTTACTTGAACTGTAGATAAACAAATAGCGTTGCCCTCCCTGTAGATGTGTGTGACAGGATTGTCCAATGCCCCATGAGGTGGGGGGGGGGAGGATGTATCCCAGAGGATTTCAATTTTTCAATTTTAACTATTCTGAATGTCATAAGATCACACCTTTGAAGGTCATAAGATCACACCTTTGAAGGTCATGAGATGAACATGCTTGTCAATCCAAATATCTATTTGTACTCAGTCTATGCATGGAATTTCGTTCTCAACAGAATTCTTGAGATACACGATGACGGTCTCCTGCAAGACCTTCCTGACCTGGGATTCCTGAGTCTGGCACACAACGAGATACTTGGTGAGTTAAATGTTAGAAGTATCTTGTTTCACACACTTCATCTATCTTCTACATAAATAGTGGTCCACAAATTCTTCATATTTCGCTATAAGCCATCGGTTAAATTGAGAACTTTGACTTAGTGTATCACCAAAGTAGCTCCGTTAGTGCGAATTGAGAACCTCGAATCCTCAGACAATCGAAACACGTCTTTGGAAGAACAAATTATCCTTGTTTGTTTTTTTTGAAAGACAAGACCATCTCGTCTGGCTTATTTTGCTGACAACTTGAAATATTGCTGTCCCCCATGCCGTGGGGACAAATCTCCCGAGCCATACCTGTGTCCTTTACCTGCAGACAAGATCCTCTCTCGTGGTGAACTTTTAGGTGTCAGTTTCAAATGTTCACTCGTGTTGTCAATGGCAGTTGTCTCCATTTTTGGCAATCAAATTATTGTCGTTTACCGTCTAGGTCTCTATGTTACGACAAAGATGTCTTCGAGACAGGCCACCGACTCTTTGTAGTGACTCTCGCAATGGGATCTCTGTTTGGTTACCTTTCAGCGTCCGTTGACGTCATTTTCAGGGACATTTATCTCCTCTATGAAAATAATTTGCGATACGGTATTTTTCGCTCTAGGCCTGGACTGAAAGCGACGCTGTCTAGTGAAGCATCAAATTTGTGTGTGTTTCTAATCACACTGGATAGATTGATCGTTATTATTTTTCCCATATAACAATTACAGGTTTAAAAAGCCTGCTTAAATACTTTGTGTTCTCTTAATCTATTATTAGCTAATTAAATGAACCATTTGTAAACCAGATGATTGATTTTTTAGAAAGTTTTCTTTTTAAAGATTGAAGAATATTTTAAAGTGAATTGTTTCTAACTGAGTTCATATTTCTCTTCTAAATTAAGATGTATGGCTTGTCACGTACAAAAATTAATTTTGCTTATTTCAACATATTTTCCCTAAAATAAAAAACTAGCTTAGTGCTATGTGTCAGGTACGCAGACACGTCAAGATTTTATTGGCTAAGCGAGTTCACCTTTGGGAGGAAAACAATCATGGCGTGTAAACAGTTTTTAAGGCAAAGTCCTTTGTCAACAAAATATAAATTAAAAAAACCCCACCAAAACATGAAGTATCCAAATAACATAAACGCCAAAGTAGAGGATCACGTCAAGGCCAAAGTAGAGGATCACGTCAAGGCCAAAGTAGAGGATCACGTCAAGGCCAAAGAAGGGGATCACGTCAAGGCCAAAGTAGAGGATCACGTCAAGGCCAAAGTAGAGGATCACGACAAGGCCAAAGTAGAGGATCACGACAAGGCCAAAGTAGAGGATCACGTCAATTTATATTTTATGAGAGAAACCAAGTCGTGTTTTTTTATACTTGAAAATGCCAGGGCCGGCCCCCGACGGTCCTGGCGCCCTGTGCAAGCTTACCTTTGGCACCCCTTATAAGTGTAATCATAAAGATAATGAAAAAGATAAATATAACTCTGCATTGTTACAGGTCTCAAATATATTTACATCCTGAAATTAATTTGTTTTTGTTCTTGTCATTGCTATAATGTGGTCTTATTTTAACAAGAACTAATCCATCGTGGAAGTCGGGGGGGGGGGGGGGGGGAGAGTGGGGGGAATGACACCGTGATTTACCGCACCGGATGACACCAACCCTAGCTACGCCACTGCGGACCATTAACTTTTGTTTATCTTAATCTTAATCTGAAAAATTTCGAGGTTTTGAGTAATGTATTATAGGCCAAAACGTGCCAAAGTGTCCTCGTTTTATAGCCATTTTAATTGTTTCTATAGTATAATAATTACTATCCTAATGTCTCATTTTTAATTTTAGTTAGTTTACATGTTTTTAATAATTGTAAAGCGCTTAGAGCTTTAAGGTTAAGCGCTATATAAAAATGCCTAAATAAATAAATGCATTTTTTTTGGCATTTATTTCATTCTTTGAAAAAAAAAAATATGGTCATATAAATAAACTTGGTCAGTTTGAATGTAAAAGTCTCTGATTTTCTCCCTTGCCAATTGGGATTATCACCTCACCGTAACCATAATTATGTATTTTGTCTGCAGTCATTTCAGTGTCATGAATTTATGTTTTATTTCTTTATTTGACGAAGTGTTACGATTGTAATAGCTGAGGGGTGGATCAAACCGTTCGACCCTGTTGGACAGGCTCACTGTCAATGACAAAGAGAGGCAATCCAGCAATGCACAGTGTCTCGCAAGGAGACGACGGGTTTTTTCCCATGCCTGTGTCATTCTGTCCTTACCGTGGTGTCAGGACTCTTAGTTTTCGTACTGTTTCCATTGATGTTGCTTGTGTTGGTCAGACAGTTCGTTTGAAATGTTTTCTTGCTCTATATAAAGATAAGATAAGATAAGATAAGATTCTCTTATTGATCCAAATACATGGAAATGTTTTTTGATTGCATTGTACATTTTCAGCTAAAAAATAAAACAATTTGAACACAAGACATTTATAATAAGTTATTTCAAACAGCCATTCAGTGAGTTCTCTTAGCAAAATCAGGGACTTAGTAGTTCTCATTCAGATGTGTGACATCAGAGGAAGCACGCCGGTTAATTCGTACAGATTGGGGAACAAAATAATTTTAATATCTGTCAGTCCTTGCCCTGATGGAAAGAATTCGTCCCGAACGGCCCGATCCTAAGTATCTGTGATGAAGAGGGTGGGACGTATCATCCAAAATGTGTTTAGTTTTACAAAAACATCTTTCTTCAAATAGTTCTTCCAGTGAAGGATGTTTAGTTTGTGTTATGTTCCTAGCGTTCTAGCCGGTTTATGTGGTGTTTAATATCAGACGTCGAATTCCCACACCAGCAGAGAATATTGAAATTAATACATCTTTCAGTTTTAACTTGTTTTTAATATGTCATTTTTTAAAATATGTCATATTTTAAATGTCATTTGTTTTTTAATCTATTTTTGTTTCTACTTCCCTTGGTCGGGCCAAAGGTTTGTGGTGTGGTTTGAATTTATCATCTTGGTTATTTCCCTTTGAATGTGAATATTTTGTTTTCTAAACATTTCAAAAGTCTGCGTTGTGTTTGCACACCTCACCCCAGGAGTCTGCGTTGTGTTTGCACTCCTCACCCCAGGAGTCTGCGTTGTGTTTGCACACCTCACCCCAGGAGTCTGCGTTGTGTTTGCACACCTCACCCCAGGAGTCTGCGTTGTGTTTGCACACCTCACCCCAGGAGTCTGCGTTGTGTTTGCACACCTCACCCCAGGAGTCTGCGTTGTGTTTGCACACCTCACCCCAGGAGTCTGCGTTGTGTTTGCACACCTCACCCCAGGAGTCTGCGTTGTGTTTGCACACCTCACCCCAGGAGTCTGCGTTGTGTTTGCACACCTCACCCCAGGAGTCTGCGTTGTGTTTGCACACCTCACCCCAGGAGTCTGCGTTGTGTTTGCACACCTCACCCCAGGAGTCTGCGTTTTTTAATAATTTCTGTTTAACTTAAAAAAAATTAAAATGTGTTGCAAATTTCGACGCTTCCATTCAACGAATTATCATTATTATTTTAATGATTTTTGTAGCATTCATTTATTCTTAAACACTGTTAAACTTGATGCCAACACTGAGGCAGCGTTTGTTAAAACAATGTGATGACGTTTTTGTATCTTCCTCAATTCCTAACTGAACCACATGTAAATATAAATTAAAGGATTGCTTTCAAGCTTAGTAAATGAATGAAATAGAAAAAAGAGGTATGTGGAAGCTTGAAATAAGATAACAGGACAAAAAACAAGGACGTTTCGGCATAAAACCTTACTCAACCAACAGTAGAAATGAAAATTTAACAAAGAAAAGAGCACAGTAGACAACTCAAGAAGCATCCATTCGTGTTGTCGGAAGTGGGAACACAGGAAGCGAGAGAATATAAATATTAACACTGTGAAAAATGCTGTCCACAATAATAATGGACAAGAATATCCAGGGGTACATCAACACACAGCAATAAGAAAATAGATGAAATATAGGGAAACAGAGAAACATCAGTAGGATATTATTTGATTAATACCATATGGAGTTATGGTGCCAAACAGCTGAATAAATTTATTTTCCATTTTCCCCAGTCTCTTCTCATTTCAACAGAAAAGAACATAAAGGTGCATTGGATGTAACCATAACGGCACTGATTTCATGCAGTAACACACCAGAGAGGGTTAAAATGGAAAATAACTTTATTCAGCTGTTTATATCAATCTATTTCTGGCCCGTGACCTGTGACCTATGTGTTAATCGGGTAAGCCTGGTATTTATCAAATGTTCTTTTATTGGAGCATCCCTGCTTTCGGAGACAAAAACTGGGGATTACTCTCATGTACGAACACTCTAAGAGTTATTTCAAAGCTACATTCGCTTGGACTCGTAAAGGGGGGGGGGGGTTCAAGGTCACGTCTGCTCCCAGACTTCTACGTGACTTGCTTGCATGCACGCTGAGCCCAACTGTCCTGTACACACAGATTCACGGTCAATGCCGAGCAACAAAAACTGGGGATTACTCTCATGGACGAACACTCTAAGAGTTATTTCCAAGCCACATTCGCTTGGACTCGTAAAGGGGGGGGGGGGGTTCAAGGTCACGTCTGCTCCCAGACTTCTACGTGACTTGCTTGCATGCACGCTGAGCCCAACTGTCCTGTACACACAGATTCACGGTCAATGCCGAGCCGTCTCTACGTCATCAGCGTCAAGTGTGAACTAGGAGACAACAACAATAAAAAAAAAAAATGAAAAAATTAAACCGGGCAGCGATGGAAGGTAACTCAGGTTTTGCAGCATTACATCGGTTACGTCCCTTCTACGATAACAGAGATGGCGCAGAGGCCCACGTCAGCTTAGTTCCACATATAGATTTAATCCCGCAGCGTTGCTGATTGTTTGACATCAATCCTGTTAGCCGAGCTCCCACATAGAAGTATACGGCGGCAGGTCATGCAATGCTCTTACAAATGGTGTCTGTCTCATTGACGGTGGAAAGGTCAGGGTCACATTACAGTTTTGCCACACAACAATTTCAGGAATTCGGGCGACATATACTATTATGTTTCACTATTGACATAACCATTGAAAAGTTGATGCCTTAAGATATTTCATTTGAAGTGTTCGAGACCAACATTCCTGAAAGTAAGAGTGGCGATGAAGGATTGTGTACATGCAAAAGTATCAGTGACACGAGTGTACAAACCGGTGGCCTCTGTGTACAACGACCAGAAAGGATTTCCATGTCCAAACTATCCTACCAGTGACATGTGTGGACAAGATGTCATATCCAAACTATCCTACCAGTGACATATGTGGACAAGATGTCATGTCCAAACTATCCTACCAGTGACATGTGTGGACAAGATGTCATGTCCAAACTATCCTACCAGTGACATATGTGGACAAGATGTCATGTCCAAACTATCCTACCAGTGACATGTGTGGACAAGATGTCATGTCCAAACTATCCTACCAATGACATGTGTGGACAAGATGTCATGTCCAAACTATCCTGCCAGTGACATATGTGGACACTATGTCATGTCCAAACTATCCTACCAATGACATGTGTGGACAAGATGTCATGTCCAAACTATCCTACCAGTGACATGTGTGGACAAGATGTCATGTCCAAACTATCCTACCAGTGACATGTATGGACAAGATGTCATGTCCAAACTATCCTACCACTGACATGTGTGGACAAGATGCCATATCAGTAAAAGATTAAATATGTTATCATACAACCATACGGATAAGTACCACAACACGTTGTTCTGTGACATGATCACAACGCATACAGGCCTACTGTGACAGATGACCACTACACTAAACTGTGACAGATGCCCACAGTAGCATTTCATTACACCTTATACATCTGACAACTGTGTGCCATAACACGAATCACTCTTTCATTTACGGGCCACAAGGTCAGCCAGATCAGCCAAAAGGTAGTCCCCGGACGGTTGTAGGAAAACTAGACACAGGAAAAGAAAAGCTCTTGATAAACATTTTATTAATTGTACTTTTATTTAAAGTCCATATAAATGTCTGAAACATAGGAGCCAGAATGATCAATTCATTGATCGTGGGGGTTAAAAATAAAGAAGAAGAAGAAGACTGTTTATGATAGATTAAATATCAATAAATGGAAATAAAATTCACAGGGAGAAAAGTGATAGGAAGAAAATGACAACTATGGAAATCAGAAGCATGTGCATAAAATATGTCTGCACATTGGCAACAGCAATGCGCGATACGTCACTGCGCACTTTTTATTTCACGCCCATGAACTATATTAAACTTCTTATGTCCCAACCACTTTCGTTTAAACCAAATATTTATTGCATGATATTTAAATTGAGACGATTTCTTTGTATTGATCCTGTATTTAAGTATATGCCAAAACGTGCCAAGTGTACTTGTTTTTATAGCCATTTTAATGTGTTAGCTACTGTTTGTATAGTCATTTTTCACATGGTAGTTACTATTCTAGTGTCTCTGGTTTTTCATTTTTATTTGCTTTAGCAGTTTAAATAGTTTACATGTTTTTAATAATTGTAAGGCGCTTAGAGCTGTAAGGTAAGCGCTATAAAAAAATGCATAAATAATAATAATAATTTCATTTTCTGAATAGAAAACAAAATATTACGCACCAAACTCAGTTGCACTATTAAAAAAAAAATAAATCATTTAGCGTAGATATCGGAAAATATATTTTGCTCGCTATCCGGAAAGGGAAGCAGTCACACCACAAGCAGAATATTTATAAGAAATTGATGAGTATCGCATCAATACATTAATAGATAAGTCTGAATGTAAAACACGGTAAAAAGTAATTTTGAATTATTTTTATAAGAACAAACAGAGGAGTCCACTTTAAATTCTGACACGATTGGGGAACAAAATAAATGTTTATACCTTTCGGCCAAAAGCCGCACCAACAACACGTAGGTCATTGATGCTTTGTCTGGATAGTGTTATCCAATGTAATGCCCCTTGCTTTTCTATGTGGGATATGCCGGGGAATCCGAGGCGAGAATAACATCGCATTCCTTTGGGGCAAGAGCTTAACCTCTACCCCATCGCTTACCACCATTTACTGTTATTCAATCTGTAATAATTGTGTTTACTCGCTTCGTGCATGACAATGTAACTAATAAAGAATAATTTATAGAAATAAATGTGTAATTATACTATGTATACATAACACAAAGACGCACATATTGTAGCCCTAGTGCGAATCAAACCGTTATTCTATTGAGCCATCTCTTACGTCCATTTACAGATATTCAGTCTGTGATATATATCATACATTTCTATGAACTCCCACATAAAATTACGGTCAACGAAAAGTTTTTCCTGAGCCTCTTTTCCCGCTCACTGAGCGGAGTTTTCTTTAGCCTTACGGAACCGGTCCGCACAACCTAAATATATTTTTGGTCACATATAGAATAACATAATTAATAAACCTGGCACCGGTTCCTATTACGATTTTGAAACGTGCCCGCCGGTCTGCAAAACTTAAAAGTTTGAGAAACGCTGGCCTCAAACGTCTCATGTCCATTGCTTCAGTATAGGAAAAGTTGAGTTAACAAAAAGAGACCAAATCAACAATGGAAGAAGTAGACGAAGAGAACAAACTAACCTCAACAGCGTTTCAAAGCCCTGACAACAGCAAATCAATACAAATGAAATCCCCATTCTCCACGCGATTCCCCCCCCCCCCACACACACACACTTTTTCCCCAAGACAAAGAGAACACACTAACCTCAACAGCGTTTCAAAGCCCTGTCAACAGCAAATCAATACAAATGAAATCCCCCTTCTCCACGCGATCCCCCCCCCCACACACACACACACTTTTTTCCCTCACCTCAACTGTCCGTGGCATTTTCTTGTTGAAATTGACCTTGAATCTTTTTTCAAAGATGGCCACCCTCGTCAAAACATCTCTGTCGTGTTCCGATGTATCATGAGGCAAATAAACAAGGACGCCGTATAATGACGACGAGCTGTGTTTGAGAGTATGTCTCACTACGTCACGCGAGCGAAGGAGGGGTGAGAAGGTCTCGGAATGACGTGATTGTGATGGTGCAGCAATGGCATTAGGGCAAACCGTCACGTGACCCGTGCGATAGTGGTCTGTACTTCTGTAACACTGGGAATATAATGTCATAGCTCGGGGGCCGGAAACATGCCATCGACAGCTATGATGGCATAGACATGCCAGTGACATCTATGATGGCTGGACATGCCAGTGACAGCTATGACGGCATAGACACGCCAGTGACATCTATGATGGGTAGACATGCCAGTGACAGCTATGATGGGCAGCTATGATGGGGAGGGCATGCTAGTGACAGCTATGATGAGGTAGACATGCTAGTGAATCTATGATGGGGTAGTATTTTAGAAAAAATTGTTAAAGTAACATCTGTTTGTATTTTATAGAAACATTTGGTGACACATTTTATAGAAACATTTGGTGACACATTTTATAGAAACATTTGGTGACACATTTTATAGAAACATTTGGTGACACATTTTATAGAAACATTTGGTGACACATTTTATAGAAACATTTGGTGACACATTTTATAGAAACATGTGGTGACACATTTTATAGAAACATTTGGTGACACATTTTATAGAAACATTTGGTTACACATTTTATAGAGACATGTGGTGACACATTTTATAGTCACATTTGGTGACAAATTTTATAGAAACCTTTGAGGACACATTTTAAGAAACCTCTGGTGACACATTTTATAAGAACCTCTGGGGACACATTTTATAGAAACCTTTGTTGACACATTTTATAAGAACCTCTGGGGACACATTTTATAGAAACCTTTGGTGACACATTTTATAGAAAACTTTGGTGAGACATTTTATAGAAACCTTTGGTGACACATTTTATAGAAAACTTTGGTGAGACATTTTATACAAACCTTTGGTGACACATTTTATAGAAAACTTTGGTGACACATTTTATAGAAACATTTGGGGACACATTTTATAGAAACCTTTGGGGACACATTTTATGGGAACCGTTGTTAACATTTTTTTTAAAAAATTGTTATCTCACGATATATTCGAGCTTGAATAAAAATATAAGAACAATCAAAGAATGTGTCGGCAAACGCAACAATGACACACGAAAGATAAGCATAAAACTAGAAATTTGCCTGCTTTCTACAGGAAGTTGTTTAACTCCACAACGGGAAAGTTACCAAAGAAGTGTGTCATACAATCATAATTTCAAATTAATGTTATCAGATCTCATAATTTCTTAATTAATTACTTCATTGAAATATACATACAAAAAGTACCCTCATTGGTATATTGCGTGTTGGGGACGAAAAGTTGATTCCAGCGAGGATTGCTCGCTAGGGTATCAATGTTAAGAGCCTTTGGACGCATTCGAAAGCTGATACTAATGATTGTAGAGCTGGTCTAGGCCACGTCGTTGTTTGTCTCAGCTTTTGTATGACGGATGGTTTGTTCACAGAGTAGATGTTAGATGTACGCTGGAATTCATTCGATGTTGCACACAGAGTAGATGTTAGATGTACGCTGGAACTCATTCGATGTTGCACACAGAGTAGATGTTAGATGTACGCTGGAACTCATTCGCTGTTGCACACAGAGTAGATGTTAGATGTACGCTGGAACTCATTCGATGTTGCACACAGAGTACATGTTAGATGTACGCTGGAACTCATTCGATGTTGCACACAGAGTAGATGTTAGATGTACGCTGGAACTCATTCGATGTTGCACACAGAGTGGATGTTAGATGTACGCTGGAACTCATTCGCTGTTGCACACAGAGTATATGTTAGATGTACGCTGGAACTCATTCGCTGTTGCACACAGAGTAGATGTTAGATGTACGCTGGAACTCATTCGATGTTGCACACAGAGTAGATGTTAGATGTACGCTGGAACTCATTCGATGTTGCACACAGAGTAGATGTTAGATGTACGCTGGAACTCATTCGATGTTGCACACAGAGTGGATGTTAGATGTACGCTGGAACTCATTCGATGTTGCACACAGAGTAGATGTTAGATGTACGCTGGAACTCATTCGATGTTGCACACAGAGTAGATGTTAGATGTACGCTGGAACTCATTCGATGTTGCACACAGAGTAGATGTTAGATGTACGCTGGAACTCATTCGATGTTGCACACAGAGTGGATGTTAGATGTACGCTGGAACTCATTCGATGTTGCACACAGAGTAGATGTTAGATGTACGCTGGAACTCATTCGATGTTGCACACAGAGTAGATGTTAGATGTACGCTGGAACTCATTCGATGTTGCACACAGAGTAGATGTTAGATGTACGCTGGAACTCATTCGATGTTGCACACAGAGTAGATGTTAGATGTACGCTGGAACTCATTCGATGTTGCACACAGAGTAGATGTTAGATGTATGCTGGAACTCATTCGATGTTGCACACAGAGTAGATGTTAGATGTACGCTGAATCTTTCGATGTTGCACACAGAGTAGATCTAAGATGTGCATTTGAACTCATTTGTTGTTGCACACAGAGTATATGTTAGATCTTCGCTGGAACTGATTCATTGTTGGACACAGAGTAGATGTTAGATGTTCGCTGGAACTCATTCTTCGGGCTGTTTAGACTTACAATCTTATGGACCGCTTGAAATAGTTGTCCTCACACAGCAAAGTCGATTTCTTAGAGTGTACCTGCTTTTCTATTGACCCACTTACCTGCTTCTCTATTGACCCACTTACCTGCTTCTCTATTGACCCACCGACCTGCGGTTCTATTGACCCACTGATCTGTTCTTATATTGACCCACTGACCTGCTGTTCTATTGACCCATGGACCTGCTGTTCTATTGATCCACTGACCTGCTGTTCTATTGACCCATGGACCTGCTGTTCTATTGATCCACTGACCTGCTGTTCTATTGACCCATGGACCTGCTGTTCTATTGATCCACTAATTTTGAGCACCAGAAACGAAGTTGGTTTACTATCTATCTTCAGTGCCATTGAAGGGGGTGGGGGCAAGGGGGTGGGGGCAAGGAGGTGGTGGTCCTGGCAGCATTATTTTTCTATACAGTGGTACGTCGAGATACGAATTTAATTCCTTCCGTAACCTTGCTCGTAAGTCAATTTGCTCGTATCTCAAAGCAATTTTCGCCAATGAAATTAATAGAAATGCCATTAATCCGTTCCAGCCCCCAAAATGCCACCTCAGTTGTTGTTTTTACGTGTTATTTAATAAGAAAAATGTATTTATAGTTGACAAATATTGTATAAAAAAACAGTAAAAGAGATAAACTGGTTTTATAAATTGTATTTACCTTTGGAAATCAGCCAACTTGAGCTTACGGAAGACGTTGGCTGGGGTGTATGAGATAGCCGGAGGAGCTTCACTTCGTTCACTTACTGGCTACACTGTTAATGCTAAACTCTTTCGGTCACTTTAATTCATGTACTCGTTACACTCTTAATGCCACACTTTATCCCTAAACTTAATGGAACTTAACTAAACGTCACTGAACTTAATTCAACTTAAATGGCACTGTATAATTTTTTGATACTTTCACTTAATTTTCGTTACTGCAGCCGGCCGACCCGCTGATTCGGTTCCTCGTCTCTCAAGTATTTCTCGTATCTCAAAGCAAAAAATCGCTCGCTCGATGGCTCGCATCTCAAAAATCTCGTATGCTTGGGCACTCGTGTGTCGACGCATCACTGTACATCGAGGTGCAGCGTTGAGGGCCAAAGGTTTTTTTTCGGAGAACGAGGGTCGCAAAAAAAAAATGTTGTCTCGCCCCAGTCGGCACTAAGCCTAGCTACAACCAGAGCAGTGGGTCAGCAACATACGGCATTCGGACCCAGGCGACACTAAGCCTAGCTACAATCAGAGCAGTGGGTCAGCAACATACGGCATTCGGACCCAGGCGACACTAAGCCTAGCTACAACCAGAGCAGTGGGTCAGCAACATACGGCATTCGGACCCAGGCGGCACTAAGCCTAGCTACAACCAGAGCAGTGGGTCAGCAACATACGACATTCGGACCCAGGCGGCACTAAGCCTAGCTACAACCAGAGCAGGGGTTAGCAACATACGGCATTCGGACCCAGGCGACACTAAGCCTAGCTACAATCAGAGCAGTGGGTCAGCAACATACGGCATTGGGACCCAGGCGACACTAAGCCTAGCTACGGCCAGAGCAGGGGGCAGCAACATACGGCATTCGGACCCAGGCGACACTAAGCCTAGCTACAACCAGAGCAGGGGTCAGCAACATGCGTCATTCGGACCCAGGTGGCACTAAGCCTAGCTCCGGCCAGAGCAGTGGGTCAGCAACATACGGCATTCGGACCCAGGCGGCACTAAGCCTAGCTACAACCAGAGCAGTGGGTCAGCAACATACGGCATTCGGACCCAGGTGGCACTAAGCCTAGCTACAACCAGAGCAGGGGATCAGCAACATGCGTCATTCGGACCCAGGTGGCACTAAGCCTAGCTACAACCAGAGCAGGGGGTCAGCAACATACGGCATTCTGATCAGAGTGGGGAGAGAAGCTTTAAAAATTGCGTCAAGAAGATAAAAAAAAAACGCTTTCATTTAAACGCACGCTTTGACTTACAGTGTTAGGCTTGGTAAATCAATGAGAAATTAATATTTGGCTAAATGGAATCAAAAGGTTGCCAACCCCAGACCCTGGGCATAATGCCTAAAAAGACTAACATTTATTTTTTTAAATGGAATATAAACGCATTTCAATTTTTTTTTTTTGTTTGGTAACATTTTATTAATTTAAAAAAAATAATAGAAAAAAACTTTAAAATCACATGAATTGTGTCCTCAATGGACTTCAAACGTCGTCACAAGTCTAAGGCCCGGAACTTAGGAGCACAGTGTGACTTGACCCACAAGGCTACGGTACGGCGTCAAGGTCAGCCATGTTTGTGACGTAACACCAGCAGCCATTGCAATTGTGTCCAGTGAGCTGACGGCGACAGCCGAGATGAAGGCAAACATCAGAGCTGGTGTGCCAAGTGTCGTCTGTTGATGTTACACTGTTGGTTTTGGCCTGGACACAGCTCGCCAATGACAACAGGCAGGAGGGGGGGGGGCCACGAGGAGAGGGACTTGGGATAAGACAATAAACATTTGGATTGGGCAAAAAAAAGGTGGATTATGCGAAGAGGAAAAAAAAAAGAATGAAAATTAATCAAGAAGTTCACGGTGAACTATGCTTTTAATTCATCATTGTATTCAGAATATTGATACCAGACCTTGGGAAATTTATCTAGGTCCTGGGAATTTACGGCTCTCTTTGGAATAAGGGAAAATAGAGCGAAACTTTGGGAAATTTCTTATCTTTAGAGGTGAAATGGAAAGGGTCATGGGGAAGAGATAAAGCAAAGAAAAAAAAAGAAAAGAAAAAAAAGGGTGGGGGTGGAGGGGGAGGGGGGGGGTGGAGGNAAAATAGAGCGAAACTTTGGGAAATTTCTTATCTTTAGAGGTGAAATGGAAAGGGTCATGGGGAAGAGATAAAGCAAAGAAAAAAAAAGAAAAGAAAAAAAAGGGTGGGGGTGGAGGGGGAGGGTGGGGGTGGAGGGGGAGGGTGGGGGTGGACGAGTCCTTAAATCTGGGGTTTGGTTTTATTTAACATCCCTGATCAAACCAGTTCGTTCACCAGTGGGAAGCTTAACACACCAAATGTTACTGTTACAGCGTACTTCAAGACGTGAAATCATGCAGCAAAAGCTTTGTTTGTACCGAAACAGCCATTCAAATGTTATTAAATCAACAAAATTTACACGTCACTAGAATCCCAATAGTTAGAGGCCTATTGAAGCCGCTACTTTCCCAGGTACCTGAAATAAAAAGCAAAGAAGGTCTCATAAGTAAAATATATATTTAAAAAATACACTAGAACTCCAAATATAAAAGTAGAGAAGCTTTTTTCTACAGGATGCATAAAACTATTTTGGTGACTTAAATGAAAGTTCTTGTTGAATAGTTTAGAAAAAAAAATAATTGAAGGCTTTTCAACACAGCCTTTTCGTTGGGTGCCTTCATCATCTTTGCCCTAAACTTAATACACTGACAGTAAACTTACTATGATTCCCTTTATCATTTCTGTGTTCTGGGCTTGTCTCTGTCATCTACGCGCCCTTTCGTCAGCTGCGTCCTAAACTCAATAAGAGAACGGCCAATGCCGTAGCAGTCACTCTTAATGAGATCAAGATTAGATTACTGTAACAGTTGTTTGTGGGGTTTACCTCAAAACCACACTCAGAGACTCAAGAAGGTACAAAATACTGCAGCACGCATTGTATCGCGGATAAAGAAATCTGACCACATCACCCCAGGTCTTGGAGATTTCCATTGGCTTCATGTGAGTGAGCGCATTGGCCACAAAATTCTGTTCCTGGCTTACAGCTGTATCGAAGGCTCTGCACCGGAATATCTTAAAAACTGATTTCTAAACACGTATCCCTAAAGAACCTGCGGTCTTCAACACAGTTCTTACTGAGAGTTTCCAGTGTGGATGGGCACAGAAAAAAGTCATACGTAGTGCGCTCTTTTGAAACTATTGCGCCTAAATTATGGAGCAGATTGCCTCAATTTTTTTATGGAAATTGAAAAATGATAAAAAGTCATTTAAGAAACATTTTTCTTTGTCAATAGATTTTAGGACATCAGAGCGCTGTGAGGATGCTAATATCGCATGGAGACAAATATGCTAATATAGCATGGAGACAACTGTGAGGATGCTAATATAGCATGTAGACAACTGTGAGCATGCTAATATAGCATGTAGACAACTGTGAGCATGCTAATATAGCATGGAGACAACTGTGAGCATGCTAATATAGCATGGAGACACTCGCTCTAAAAGAACTCAATCATCATCAAGTACATGCACATAATCTCCTAACAATATTGTATGAATGATTTTTTTTTTTTTTTTTTATGTTTTAAAACGTGGGGATTTTTTAAGAATCTTAGTGGAACCACTGATTCAGATCGGCGTCATGCATTAATTTAATGTAGTCTTTTACGTCATGAAGGCAGACATGTTTTTTCTTTATTTAATAAAACAAACAAAGAAACAAAAGGTTGACAATGAGTCCAAAGTCTGCACGAATGCATCAAGTTCAATGCCGAGACGAATTATTGTTTGTTCCGTTCGTCGTCGTCCGAAGCGTTCGTTAATTTTCATTGCACAAACCTAAGGGTCAAGGACACAAATATGGTTGATGGCATGCGAGTATTGATTCTGCTAGTATCCCTACATTTTTCAATATTACGTCGCGTATTTTTCCCCCTTGTTTGGCATTTTTCTTTCACTTGAAACCTGTAATTTCTCTAACTGTACCACTTGAAACCTCTTCTTTCTTTAACTGTACCACTTGAAACCTCTTCTTTCTTTAACTGTACCATTTGAAACCTCTTCTTTCTTTAACTGTACCATTTGAAACCTCTCCTTTCTTTAACTGTACCATTTGAAACCTCCTCTTTCTTTAACTGTTCCATTTGAAACCTCTTCTTTCTTTAACTGTACCATTTGAAACCTCTTATTTCTTTAACTGTACCATTTGAAACCTCTTCTTTCTTTAACTGTACCGCCCCAGAACTACTTTGATAGCATGCAAATAATTTATGGTTCAAGGATATTATGTGAAAACCTTGCAAGTTTTCTAAGTTTAAATAGTTTTAATTATGTCTATCTACTTTTGTAATACTTTATGTTATAGGTTCCTAACTTTATTTGATTTCAGATTCATTCTCTTTGAGTGCGGTCAGTGGCGAAGTAAAAAGGGGGGGGGGGGGGGGGGTGGGGGAAGGGATTGTTCGATCCGGG
>CAXITT010000081.1:1023778-1077566 GCA_964033795.1 Lymnaea stagnalis
ATTTTGTTTTCTAGATTGTGATTCCACCCATTTTCCTTCAGTCCTTCTGATTTTGTTTTCGTGAGTGGCTTTTGCCCTCTCTTTTTTTTTTTTTTAATAATAATATGTAGGATATAAATATATTATGTGATATATGTTACATTAATGTTATTTGTTGTACGGCATGAGGCATTTAGGCGGAACGTTTGAATTTGTATGTTCTCGTAAAGTTTAGAGATCAGCGGCGTAGGGAGGTTTAGCTCCCGGGTCAAGATTCTTTACGCCCGCCCCATGACCATGAACACAATTCTGCTGTCGGCCCGAAAATGTCCCCCCCCCCTCATATTTATAGAAAAAAAAGTCCCATCCGGGGGCGCACTTCTTCCTCCACCCCCACCCTTCCTCGCCAGTTGATTAGCACGGATTGTTTGTGTGTCCTTAATCCAGTAATGATTGAACTGGGCAAGTTGAAACCTCTACTCATTTGTAATTTAAGAGTTTTAAACTAAACGACCCTCCCCCCCCTCACCCCCCCCCAAAAAAAAAGAGGAACAAAAGGGAAATAATTAAAACATTATTGCATGTTTAGTTTTAAAATAGATTAGTTATTGAGTATTCAGTTTGTTAGAAGGTAATTTTGTTGTTTGGTACTTTTCATTCTTTACCCGTTTCCGCGCGGCCCTAACGTTATTGCGCCACTTTTGGCGTCTGGAATGACATCAGTAATAAAATGATAAATTCGTTGGTTTGCCAGTGCATAATTCCGTTACGCACCACCACCCAACTCATTCGCCCATGAAGCTAGGGGGCGCACAAGTACTTCGTTTGAAACTATGCTCCTAAGCAACCAAGCCTGGAATATGTTTTTTAAAAAAAACTTGTAACAATATAAAAAAACAACTGATGATAGGTTCCTGATTAAGGAAATGTTATAAAATTAAGTTATTAATTCAGTATTAAGTTATGTGGTAAAAAAAAGGGGGGGGGGAGAAGGGCGAGGACAGGAGCATAATGTAAACAAACTTAACTTCAATTCTAATTTTTTCTGTACCCCACATTGTTATCGGCAGCGTGTTGCTGCAGGGAAAAGGTGTGAACTTGACCGTTTCTTACTTAAAATACATTTGTCACTGAGCCACGTTAACATGATATAATACAACGAGATCTTTAAACTAAACAGTGTAAGCAGCCCTAAATCATTTGTTAACAAACCTTTACTCCCAAAACCGTCTAGCTCAGAGTAATCCCAGGCCATTACAATATAATACCCGCATCTTTAACACGAGGGCCACACACCTGCACTGACTAACATTCTTATGTCATTGTCCCAGGCGGTGAGGGACAACCTGGACTTAACTTGACCCCTATAGGGGTCAGTCGTCATGTAACGTCTTCGACCCCAGGCAGGGGTCATGTGTAGCGTTAATCCTTTGTTTGACGTCACGCAGTCTTTCATGAGGCCATAAAATCCCTCGATGTCACGTGATGCACCGTAAGTGAATAAGTGTGTGTGGTTGGGGCGGGTGGCTCGAGGGTGCAGTACACTGTAGGTCGCGAGCAGAAACTATGCGCTCGAGGGTGCAGTACACTGTAGGTCGCGGGCAGAAACTATGCGCTCGAGGGTGCAGTACACTGTAGGTCGCGGGCAGAAACTATGCGCTCGAGGGTGCAGTACACTGTAGGTCGCGAGCAGAAACTATGCGCTCGAGGGTGCAGTACACTGTAGGTCGCGAGCAGAAACTATGCGCTCGAGGGTGCAGTACACTGTAGGTCGCGGGCAGAAACTATGCGGGAAGACATATGCTGTAATCAGTGCAATTATTTTATTTTTTAATGGCTTGATATATGTATACTGGCGCCCTGTGCAAGCTTAACTTTGGCGCCCTTAGGGTTGCCAGGTCTGCTTCCAAAAAATAGCGGACAAGCGAGGGAAGGGGGGTTGGTTTAAGTGGTAATTAAGTAGTAGTTATTAGGAGGCTTCAAGCTAAAACCAAGGTCAAACATACCACGATCAACGAGCTTCTGTTTGCAGACGAATGTGCCCTTAATGCTCCATCAGAAGCCGAAATGCAACACAGTGTTGATATCTTCTCAGAGGCCTGCAATAACTTTGGCCTCACAATCAACACAAAGAAGACTGAGGTGATGTATCAGCCAGCTCCCAGTAAGCCCTACGTTGAACCCAACATCATCATCAGTGGACAGCGTCTCAACCCGGTGGATAAATTTACTTACTTGGGCAGCACCCTCTCTAGATCTGTCGTCATGGATGATAAAATGAATGGCAGACTCGCAAAAGCTTGTGCCCTATTTGACAGGCTCCGCAGCACTGTTTGGGACAGGAGAGGTATCAGTCGAGAAACAAAGCTCAAGGTCTATAGCGCAGCAGTCCTCCCGACACTGCTTTATGGATGTGAAACGTGGACTGTCTACCAGCGTCACGCCAAGAAACTGAATCATTTTCACACTACCTGCCTCAGGAAACTCCTCGACATCAGGTGGCAAGACAAAGTCCCCGACACCGAGGTCCTCACTAGAGCGAAACTACCTAGTATCTTCGCCACTCTGATGCAGTCTCAGCTCCGTTGGATGGGACACGTAGCCCGTATGGCAGACCACCGGCTCCCGAAACAAATATTCTTTGGAGAACTCACGACAGGCAAGCGCTCCCAAGGAGGCCAAAGAAAGCGTTACAAAGACTCACTGAAGGTGGCACTAAAGGCCTTCAGCATAAACACTACTCAATGGATGCAGACAGCCCAGGACAGAGCCAGATGGAGAGCTGCTGTCAAGAAGGGGGCTAAATCCCATGAAGCTAAGAGAATAACCACAGCTGAGACACGCAGGCTTGTCCGAAAGAGCAACATTAGGTCATCGTCTGAAGCAACTATTCCATGCCCACGGTGTCATAGATTATTCCGTGCAAGGATCGGTCTAACAAGCCACCTAAGAGCTCACCGTAATCCCAACCCCCCCCCCCGCCCGCCCCTAACCGGATGATTCGATGGTCCTTGTCGACTTCGACGGACGAACAACATAAGTAGTAGTTAAGTCTCATTCTAACTTACGGAAAAAAATGACACAATGCGATTCTCCTATCCTTATTATCTTAGATTGTACAGCTTTAGAGTAAGGACCATTTCACCATAAAGCTTTTGAATAAAAAAAAATGTCCACTATTTTGTGAAAAAAAAAAAGTGAAGTGAAATTAATGTGAAAAAAGTGGACTGTCCGCTCAAATAGTGGACACCTGGCAACTTTAGGCGCCCCTTATAAGTGTAATCATTAAAGGGAAAAAAAAACTAGTTATTCGGTAATGAGTGTATTACCTATGGTGAACTGTTCATAGGTAATAAACTCATTACTGAAGAACTCGCTTTTTCCTTTAATGATTATACTTATGAGGGGCGCCAAAGTTAAGCCTTAGGGAAACTTTCGCCCTGTGCAGAGCACGCGTTCAGCGCCCCCTTCCCTGTCCCTGTATGGCTCCGCTCTTTTTCCGATTACGACATACTTTTTTTGCGCCCCGGAAAGTATTTTTGTCCCCCATATTCTTTATGCCGAAATAATTGTAAGAGGGACACGGAAATACGGTATTAATAAATTAATTTCCACGCCCTTTCGGTTGGTCTCAACACCAGTGCTAGTGATATGCATGACACTTTTCCCCGTGCGTGAACTTTGCTTGACCCAAATTAGATACCTAGCACACTCTACGTTCATAGATGGGTGTAGCTTATCTCTTTGATGTCTTGTGTTTACTACCGACTTCCCATTAAACATGGTTAGTATGTCTACTGGTATCTTATGGAACGTTCTCGATTGTATTAGAAAAGTAAGGGCGTTTCTAGACGCGTCTGTAGACCCACATATATAAGGGATTGACAGGCACAGAGAGAGACGGAGATTCAGATAGATATTTTAACTTTACGAGACAATTGTATTATTCTTTGTGTGCTCATATGTGTTTATTTCGCATTCTTCATTCATCATTATTAATTGGCACATTTTACTAATTTTGTACCGGTACAAGATTTTCCCATACTCTGTAAGTTGATGATTTGTAATTATATTTCTTTTGTTATGTAATTGTATTATTACTTAATTAAATCTTGTGAATTGTAATTGCCAACTGTTTTTGCGTGTCGTATCTTTATTATTGTATTTCTCTATGGCATCGTCCTTCGCTAGACACTGTTTGAACGAGCCATACATTTTAAACAAGAGATTAATTTCTCACAATAGAAGCCAATGCGTAACAGCGGGTATCCAAATTAAGAATGCAACTTTCATTGCATGACAACTCATTGTATGACAACTCATTGTATGACAACTCATTGTATGACAACTCATTGTATGACAACTCATTGTAGGAAAAACGATTGTACGAAAAGATAGAACACCGTTTCTCGACCCCGGACCCGAGGTTCACACTTCACTATAGTAAAATAAGGGAATTTAAATATCTACTGGGCGCCCTAGGCGCCCCTATAGCCACGGCGCCCTGTGCGAGGGCAGGCCCTGTCTCCAACTAGACCGTAGTTTAATTTTGAAAACTTTTGTGTATCGGATTTTGCCTGGGCTCCCCAGCCGGGGAAGAAAGGGCTGCTGTTGGTGCACTGGGTCCTTGCGTTGTTTTAACATTAGTATTTCCACTAGGTATGCCGAAATAATGGGGTCGGGGGCTGAAATTTCGACAACGCATGCATACGAGTAACGCACTTTATAAGAATCTTAATTAGTGCTCTCACCCCCCACCCCCACTCACCAGCCAGGAACAAAAGGGAAGTAAATATAAGGATTAAATTTAAAAAAAACAATAACATATATATATATATATAATATTTATATATAAGAATGAGCTAGAGTCACATAACGCCAAAAGGGAGATACTTTTTAAGTACGTTCGGATTCCTAAAAACAATCATAGTTATTCTCTATTATTTTACGGAAATCGAATAAATATAATGCGCAAAAAATATTTAAAATCCACTTTTTATTTTAGTAAAAGTTTAAATATTATTATTATAAATTACAAATACGTTTTAAGTATCGACTAAGGAACTATTTTAAGCATTTTATGTGCGCTTGAAAGGTATGAAAAAAATATATTTAAAAAATCTGTTCAAAGAAATACACCGTAATCACATTAATTGGGAAAACCCAACCATCAGTTGTTTTTAGTGCGTTTTTAATATGGCGAATTTGTTTTCAATAGACACGCAAATGACGTCATAGTGCCACTTACCCATTTCATCCAAAGCTCTTAGTTTCTTTGATTTAATAACCGAGCGTGAAATATATCGGGAAAACCCAAACATCCGTCGTTTCTTAGTGCGTTGTTAATATTGCGGAATTTAATTTGAAATTATGTTCTAAATGACGTCTGCTGTATTTACAACATTTGACATTTATTAACTTAATATAATCTATGAATTACTATTAATTCAAAAGAAATCAGATTAATTTTATGAAGTATAGCCCTTAAGTATCTCATCATCATTGTTAGTACTTGGTAAAAATGACGTACTATTGTAACTACAACTTAATGTAAAATAGTGACATAGTTAATAAACATGTCGTTCAAAATCGGGAAAGCTATTTTTTTTAAAAATAGTCACCCTAACCCGGTTTATTTCGTTCAATGTTTAACTTCAGATTATAGTATTAAAAAGGTTATTCTCCAGATGCCGCATTTATATCGTAATTATAAAACTTCATTCATTAAATAAATAAGGCTATAAATGTATTATTTGATTTCATTGGTTAAATACTTATACATTTTAAAATAATTATAGTACCTCCGCTAAGTAAGTTAGTAGTGAATTAATGTTAGCTTTGTAAATTTTTCACTGGGTAAAGCATCAAATGTGTTAAAATCACGAAAGAAGTTATAGGGACTTAGCTTTTTTTTTTAAAAAATGCTGTGTGCATTATAATCTAATTATTTTCATTTAATATTGTCAATAAATGCGTTTAATATGACATTTTTAGCCAGACATCCATTTTATAGTTATTTATAATATTTTAGTATATAGGGGTCCTCAAACGTTTTATCAATTTCCTTCAGATACAGTTGCATGCCGGATGATTGTTTCAAGAAATGTTAAAGAATCCCTATAATGATGCTGAAAATTTCTTATTTCTGAAGAAAAAGAGCAAGTAAAAAAATATTTCAAATGCAGAACAATGATATACAACATAAAGATATTAGGACTTCATTTAAAGGTATGGGCCTGGCTTTCATTTAATGTACGTTTCCATATATATCACCCCCTAACGGGCCACGACAAGGACCCAATGCGGCCCGATTCCCTCTTGCGGGATCGATCTTTCAGAGTACAATACATTCTCAAACGTATTCGATGTGATTTTATATAAAAAACTTGACGACTATTTGATGACTCCTCTAGACATGGATGCAAACAAGAGCTCCGAAGAAGGAAATTGATACCTTAGCAAAGAAAGACAAAGAAGATGGAGAGAAAAACAAAGATGGTTGTCACGTAAACGACTACCAGAAGCAAGCGGTGACGTAGACAGAAGGGCAGTAGAACAAGAACTGGCAGTTGAAGATCAAGTGAGACGAAAAGCAAATGCTGTCCGTAAACGCCGCAGTAGAGCAAGAATCGCAGCAGCAAAAAGTCAAACGAGAAGCAATGAAGCTCTACATTTTGTTGAAAATCATGTTCAGGCTCATGATTGGGGACAACTTAATATCATATGCCAGTATTGCAGTGCTATGAACTTTGTGATAGCTGGCACACGGGCTTTTGATGTCCGAGAACAGCATCCCGCTAATGATCGATGCCTTCCAAACATTTGGGATGGTATCGACCGTTTTTTTTAAGACAAAATAACAGAATCGCACAGTCGCACCAAATGTTGCGTGAAGTAGAAGCTGACGCTAAAATACAGGCGTCAGCGAATGGAGTTATAATTCCTGTCGTCAGCATCGTATTCCGTCGAGACCACCAGTCAGACCAGCGACTTTACAATGCTCCAAATTCAAATAAAATCGCAATGGTATCTGTAAACGAAGATGGCGAACCTCCATTTGAACGTGACATGCGAATATACCCTAGGAATATAAAAAAAAAAAATCAACTTGTCACAATCAATATTATGAGTCGAAACTTGGATCCAATGACTTATGCTATTCTTTTCCCATATGGACAGCCTGGATGGCAGCCTAACGGGATGCCATTCGTATGAGGGAGTGCTTTGAAATAGAGGTCACCATGCTTCAATATAAAGCCGCCCAGACAGCAATTCGCGCTGAATTTAATCCGGTTATTGGTGCAGGGAAACTGACACAGCAGTGGCTGGTCGACTCTTGAAGTTCAAGCCAACAATCTGAAATACATTCGTAATCAACAGCAAACACTTCGAGCAGAAAACTATCAGGGACTTGCTGATCATGTTGCTAATTTAGCCGATAACACAAATGTTGCACCGGGAGTAGCTGTGATTCTTCCTTCAAGCTTTGAAGGGTCACCGCGAAACGATGAGGGAACGTTGCAGCGATGCAATGTCACTATTTAATAAGTGCGGGATGCTCCTGATCTCTTTATCACGTTTACCGCAAATCCAAACTGACCTGAAATCAAACAAAACTTGAAATCCAGTGAGCAGACAAGTGATCGCCCTGATTTGGTAGCTCGCGTCTTCAAGCTCAAGTTAAAGTCGTTGATGGAGGATTTAACGGTGCATGGAATATTTGGTCAGTCAGAAACTTTTGTCTACAGCATCGAGTTTCAAAAGCGTGGTTTACCACATGCACATATTTTGATCACGTTACGCGCACAGGAAAAATTTACAACACCTGAACGGATCAATCAGTTTGTTTGTGCTGAAATCCCAGATGGAGTGGAAAACCCAAGACTTCATGACATCGTCACTCGCTGCATGCTACACGGTCCATGCGGAAACATCAATCAGTGCGCACCGTGTATGGAAGACGGTGTCTGCCAGAAGAAGTTCCCGAAGCCTTTCATTCAAGAGACCGTTCCGAATTTCGAGGGATACCTTCTTGACCGTCGTCGGTGCGGTATGCAGGTTAAAGTTAGAGGAATAGAAATGGACAATAGACATGTTGTCCCCTATAATCCATACCTAATACAACGCTTACATTAATATTGAGGTTTGCACATCGCTTAAAGCCATTAAATACATATATAAGTGCATTTTTAAAGCATTCGATTGTACAAATATTAAAATCACGACAGGAGAACAGCAGGAGGTACGTTACAATGAAATTGACAACTTCATAGATACCCGCTATGTTAGTGCTCCAGAAGCATTGTGGAGGCTTCTAGAATCAAAAATGCTTGACCGATCACGTGTTGTTATGCGACTTCCGCTACATCTCCCGAATCAGCCGAGAATCGTGTTCTAGAAAGGAAATGAAGAAGAGGATTTGCTGGCGGCTCGAACTAGCAAGACAAAGCTTGAGTCTTGGTTACATCTCAACATAAAGGATGAAAACGCACGACAGTTTCTGTACACTGAAATCCCTTACCATTATGTTTATGTTCGTGGAAACTGGCAGCCAGGGCAAAGAGGTGGAACTAAGATCGTTTCATGAATGTTCACAGTTGGCATAAAAGATAAGGATATATTTTTTCCTAAGGCTGCTATTGCTTCATGTTCGAGGTGCCACAAGTTTTGAGTTTATTCGTACTTTTAATGGAGTAGCTTATGACACCTTCAAGGAAGCAGCGGCAGCACGTGGGCTTCTGGAAAGTGATAATGAATGGAGTCAATGTTTAGCCGAAACAATAATCTTTCATATGCCAAGAAAATGTTGCATACATATGTTGCTTTTGTCAACCTTCAAGCCTATAGATATATGAAACCAGTTTTCAGCCGATATGGCTCTCGATTACAAAAGAAACCATGATTACGATGCCGTAGAGAACTTAGCCCTGCACGACATAAATGCAATCTTTAAGCATCACGGACTTTTCTTGCGCAAAGCTTGGTCTGCCCATTCCTTCTGGAAATCCCATAGGAGTTCAAGCATTTGATCATGTTCAAGAAATTAAAGAAGCCGAACAACAAATTAAAATGTTAAACGAAAAGCAGCTTGAAGCCTTTGTCGAGATAACTGATGCTGTAGACAATGATAATCTAAACAAGAGATGCTTCTACCTTGATAACTGATGCTGTAGACAATGATAATCTAAACAAGAGATGCTTCTACCTTGATAACTGATGCTGTAGACAATGATAATCTAAACAAGAGATGCTTCTACCTTGATAACTGATGCTGTAGACAATGATAATCTAAACAAGAGATGCTTCTACCTTGATAACTGATGCTGTAGACAATGATAATCTAAACAAGAGATGCTTCTACCTTGATAACTGATGCTGTAGACAATGATAATCTAAACAAGAGATGCCTATACATTGATGGACCAGGAGGTTCTGGGAAAACTTTTCTTTATAAACCATTGATGGCCTTTATTCGTGGAAGGGGTCAAAGCGTGCTTCCTTTAGCTACAACAGAAATATCAGGAACTTTGCTTGAAGGTGGGAGAACAGTTCAAAGTGGTTTTAAGCTGCCGGTTGGGAGAACAGTTCATAGTGGGTTTAAGCTGCCGGTTGGGAGAACAGTTCATAGTGGGTTTAAGCTGCCGGTTGGGAGAACAGTTCATAGTGGTTTTAAGCTGCCGGTTGGGAGAACAGTTCATAGTGGTTTTAAGCTGCCGGTTGGGAGAACAGTTCATAGTGGGTTTAAGCTGCCGGTTGGGAGAACAGTTCATAGTGGGTTTAAGCTGCCGGTTGGGAGAACAGTTCATAGTGGGTTTAAGCTGCCGGTTCCACTGCTAAGAT
Source organism: Lymnaea stagnalis (assembly GCA_964033795.1). NCBI lineage: Eukaryota > Metazoa > Mollusca > Gastropoda > Lymnaeidae > Lymnaea > Lymnaea stagnalis. The sequence continues at coordinate 1,033,598 of CAXITT010000081.1, forward strand.
ACGTCAGTTTCATCAATGAGATTAATGTCACCTGAATCAAAAATTCTGCGCCAAGCTTCCCTAATTATTATAGACGAAATAACAATGTTTTCAAAGCATGGTTTGCGTTGTATTGAAAAGGTATTGCGTGAAATTATGTGCAATGAAAAACTCTTTGGGACAAGGTTTTCGTGGTCGGTGATAACTTTAGACAAACACTGCCAGTTGTGGTAAGAGGAGCGAGAACTGATATTGATGAAAGCTGCATTAAATCAAGCAATTTGTGGAAGCACTATTTACATTTGCCTCTAACAGTCAACATGCGAAGTGCTGGCCAGGAAGACCACAACAAGTGGCTGCTGCAAATCGGCATGGGTCATCATCCACCTATTGAAGGCGTCTAAAACGATTGCACCATTGCAATACCTCAACCGATGATCGAAACTAGTTATATAATCGCTTCCATTTTCGGAAAAAACATTTCTGAAATGTCACTTGATGATTTGGCGAAGCGTGTAATTATAGCGTCTACAAATAATAAAACTCCAGAGATGAATAGAAAGATCATCGAAATGATGCCAGGACACGCAAAAATTTTTTTGCAGCTCTGATTCACTAATCTCAGAAGACCCTAGCGATTTTCAGAATTATCCAGTTGAGTTTCTGACTCAACAAACACCCTCAGGAATGCCACCTCACGTTCTGCGATTAAAGCCTGGAAAAATAGTTATGTTATTGCCTGAATCCACAGAAAGGACTGTACAATGGAACTCGAATGATCGTGAAGCATCTCAATCACAATTTCATAACAACTGAAATCATTTCAGAGTGCAACCGTGGGCACATTGTTTTCATTCCGGGAATTGATTTGACTCCATCAGATACAACATTACCGTTTATTCTGAAGCGTCGACAATTTTCTATCATTCCTGCTTATGCCATCACGATAAACAAATCACAAGGACAAACATTTTGACCAAGTCGGCATCGAGCTCCAGACTGCAGTAATCTCACATGGTCAGCTCTACGTTGCATTGTCCGATCGAGGAACTCACCACAAATGAAAGTCCACATTATAGAAAACCCACAGCAAGGAAAGCTGCTGAAAGATAGTCGCTATATTTTACTCGAAATATAGTTTTCCATGAAGTTTTCCAGATGTAAAGACTATATTTTGCATACATTTAAATTTGTTTTGTTATAAATTAATGTTTTTTTTTCAATGTCTCAATATTCTTTTGAGTTTTGGTGGCTTAGGCCACATGGGAAGTACCTAGTATATATATATATATATATATATATACGGAAATTACGTTACAAGGATTTTCGACATTTTCCAATTCTCGCGCGATCAGTTGGAAGGAGTGGGGAGGGGGGTCAAGGGTCACGATGGAATTGAAATACACTATACACCACTTGACTAAAAGATTTTTGTTGTGTGTGTGTTTTTTTTTAAGGATCACGTTTAGAGTCGTCAATCCATAAAATCAACATTTTATTTTTTAAAGGTATCAATTTTAGAGGAATTTTAGAGGCTAAGTCGTCAATCCATAAACATGAAAATTTTACTTTGAAAACTATGTTTAAACTACACGTCCAAGTGTGGTTTTTGTTCTGAATTTTTGTTTTGGGGTAGGGCGGGGGTTAGGGGGCGGAGGTGAGAGGTCGGAGGTCGGCGCTTCGCAATGACCCCATTCTAGCACTGCCACTGGGGTATATCACTAAGAAACCACAACTAACCGGAAACCACAGCTCCAAAACCACTAGGGTCGATTGGTTTTGTCAGTTCAGCAGTAAATAGCTAGGGTCGATTGGTTTTGTCAGTTCAGCAGTAAATAGCTAGGGTCGATTGGTTTTGTCAGTTCAGCAGTAAATAGCTAGGTCGGTACAGCAAGTGGGCCATGTCGGTACAGTGAGAAATGGCTATGTCGGCACAGTATTTAGGGACTGGGCAGATGCAGTGTTCAGTGCATTGGTCGGTTCAATGTTTGCTGTTTAGGTCGGTACAGTTGGGCGAAGGGTTTGGTATACACAGAGGCAGCTGCCAGCCAATGGCATTAATAATTAGTGGAAGTCTGCACTGTATGCTCTAACGAAATGTGTTGAGCTCCCAGGTCCTCGTATGTGGAGTCATGCGACGTTAACTTGCGTGCTGAGAAATGCGACGTTCAGACAGACTTAAGCCCCCACGTTGTTTTATGATGTTTGGGGGGGGGGGGCGCTCAATCAATATGTGGGCATACTGATAAAACATAAGGAGAACCGTTGATGGTGATGGTATATTTAAGTTGATAAAACAAGAAAGCTTGTTGCAGCACGCTGCTGTTACAAATTCCTAGAGAGGGAAAATAGACTTAAAAAAAAAAATCGTTTGAATGCTGAACCATCTTAACTATTTTCCCCATTTGATTTATTAACCTGGTCATCTTAATCTGACCAGGCACCTGGAGGTTGGAGATCACCATAAACAATGGAAAAGGTCGGTTGCTGCTGCAACGTAAATAAAATATGTAAATGTCCACTATAATATGTCTTAACACTACAAGGGAACCATGGATATTTTCTTTAAGTATCCAGTGTAATATGTCTAAACACCACATGGGAACCATGGACATTTTCTTGAAATATCCAGTATAATATGTCTAAACCAGTGGTTCTTAACCTTTTTGGAGGTACCGAACCCCACCAGTTTCATATGCGCATTTACAGAACCCTTCTTAATAGGAAAAAATAAAATATGATTTTTTTTTCTGACTTTTTGTGGGGACCTCCACCGAACCCCTGAGACTGACTCACCGAACCCCTGGGGTTCGATCGAACCCATGTTAAGAACCACTGGTCTAAACACTACATGGGAACCATGGACATTTTCTTGAAATATCCAGTATAATATATATTAACACTACATGAGAACCATGGATATTTTCTTGAAATATCCAGTATAATATGTCTTAACACTACATGGGAACCATGGATATTTTCTTGAAATATCCAGTATAATATATATTAACACTACATGAGAACCATGGATATTTTCTTGAAATATCCAGTATAATATGTCTTAACACCACATGGGAACCATGGATATTTTCTTGAAATATCCAGTATAATATGTCTTAACACCACATGGGAAATTACAAGATGACTAGTTTGTTGAACAGATCAGTAAGTGATTTTGTTTTTATCTAAGGAAGTAGAAATGGTGTAAAAAGCTCTATGGATAGCCTACTTGGTAAAATGGGCTTATATAATATTATATCATTCCTCTAGTTATTACTTGGTAAAATGGGTTTTATAATACTATGTCATTCCTCTAATTATTCTAACTTATCTACAATAGAAATAGTTATTTGACAAACGCTTCTTATTAAACAAAAAAAAAACACCTTTTTTTTAAGCCTAACCTCGTCATTTGTGGTCGGAGAAGAATTTTAGTTACTGATTATTATTTCTTTATCTGAAAAAAAAAAAATGTCAAACTCGCTTCCTCTTTTCTCCAATTCCGGAAGTCGCGTCATAATAGACATAGGCTTTGGGATGCCGGAGAATGTGAAAATGACCCAGCTATCTCTCAGCAGGATACTAACCTTGCCCGTTCTCTTTGATCATAGTCTAAAAGTGAACCTTGACCATTCACTTTGATCATAGTCTAAAAGTGAGCCTTGACTATTCACTTTGAACACAGTCTAAAAGTCCGAAATTGTAAAATAAGATGTTGCAACTTCATAAAATAAAATTTCCTTTTCGATTTTTTTAAAAAAGACTTTTTTTCCAAGCCTAATAACAATGTCATATAATTTGAGAGAAAGCCTTGATAAAGTCTAACAGTATATCAATTTTTGATTTCCGTACAAAGCTTTTTTTTTTTTCTTTCTTTGTGGTAAATTGTATTACGATTCACTTGTTCAAATGTGCTAGCCTGACGTTTTTGGCTTCTGCACTAGGAGACAGAAACAGGTTGTTTCAATATCGAAATCTTTGAGAAAATTTCAGCCGTCTTTGTTGTACGCTTCCAACAACTTTTGTTCAAATTGTTTATGAGTTCTCCATCTTATTCCACTGATTTTTTTTTTCCCAAACACCATTCTCGAAATCTCTACATGACTTAATTGTTCTCCTATAAAAATGAAAGTGTTCTATAGAATTTATTAACTAAAATTAAACACAAATAAATGTAAAAACTAAATCACACACATCCATACAGTTTTTTTTGGTTGTTTTTTTTTGCTTCAAAAAGACAAAGATATTTTGTTTCGTTTTTAAATTAGAATACCGTTTTATTGTGACATATTGATAAAAAGGCGAATCAAGATGGCAAAAAAAAAATTAGAACAATAGAGTGAATAGGTATATTTTGAGAGCGTCCAGCGCTCATGGCTGAGTGACTCATGCAGGCATGAATACAGTATGGCACATATGTGTAACTGACTAGGATGGCAGATTAGCTTGGCATCTTTCCTTGGTTGTGTACAGTAAAATATGGTACAAACAATTTTGTGTAAAAACCATGGCTATGAAAAAAAAAAAACCGTTGGAAATGAGACAACTTTTCAGCACCTTTGCGAATGTGAAAAAAAAAATAAAATTGTTAGGTTTAAAAAATGTAAACAATATCACACCAATCTATTGGAATAGTATTATTATTTTAAAAATTTAAATTGGTGAGTTTCATTTTAAATGATCTTTTACTAAGAAACAAACTTGAATTCAGTTCACCTTATCTTATACAGAAACTAATTTGTACAAATTCATAGTTTAATTTTTTTTAAAGTGTACATTAGATTGTTTTTCACATCAAGACATGTCAGTAGAAAAAAATATTTTTTTTTTTTTTTTTTTTTTTTTTTTGGAAGCAAACAATTCTAAAGAAAGGGGGAAAAAAATAACCGAATATTTCTTTGGAAGATATTCTTTAAAATGAAGGTTAAAAAAATAATGTTCATCCATGGAAGACATTGTATACCTTTCTTAGAGTTATCAATCAATTTGACTTTCTCATCATTCTTATATTTATTAATATTGCATATTGGTGGTGGGCTAAGGGCAAGGAGGTTTACATCCAATCGATTAATTTATTATTACAAGTGATCATTTTCTAACATATACACAATAAAATAAAAGGAAAAAAAAACCCACAGCACAGCTGGGTCCAAAAATAAACTTTTTGGGAATCCTTGATATAAATAATTGAATATTCGTTCCTAGTACTTGAGTATTCCAACTAAAAAAAAAAATTAATTGAATTGTCTGGTATCCAGTACCGAGGTAAACTAGTAAACCTTGCTAATAATAATTACATAGCCACATCAATCCTTCATATATCACAAAGTGTGATGAGTTTTAAACAAAGTAAGAGAGAAGTGACAATCCAGATTGGCCATGGTAAGGCATGTAAGGTGTTTGTGACATTATGTGACAGATGACAAGCTAGTAGTCAATATGACATCTGATTAAGCTAGCAGTTAAAATAATTATTTCTAAGAGCAAAAAAAAAAAATAAAAAATAAAATAAGCTTCTTATTTACAGAAGTTGCAAAAAATTCATTAAAAAACTTGGCATAGTGTAGCATGAATAGAAAATAAGCCAGGATGTTTCTCTTGTTGCCAGATTGAGGCTGTATTAATCAAGGCAGATAATTTGAAAAGTTGTCAAAGCACAGAAGCAAATAACATATGGCACTTAATTTATCACAAGCTAACAATATTTGTTGACATTTTTATACCTGTTCATAGTCCTACTTCTGTTTAGGGCTGGTGTTTCACACACTGACATATAGGCCAGGGCACAATAAAATGTTGCTGTTAAATTTAACTTTTTGACAAAAATTCTAATGTAATACTGACCAAATGATATTTGAACAAAAAATATTGCTTTTAACTTTTAATTTAAATACAATGTAACTTATCTCTAAAACAAAATTTAAAAATAAAAAGAATGAATATAAAATTAATAATTTATTTCTAAGAGAGTTTGATTATTTTTTTATTCAGCTAAATTATACCCTAGACATCTACAATAAATGCTGAATCAAATTAATACCAATTGAACCAACCCAGCTGGCAAAATCATATGAACTGAAAATAAATATTTAAAATCTTATGTATTGGGGAACTACTACTTCTACTTTATAAATGTATGTATATATTGTAGCACTTTTTAGTACTTCTCTGCAAAACTGCAGTACATTTGAACATTGGCCGTGGTGGGGGGGAATCATATGACTGACTGAGCTTTGTATGTGATCAACACAATCAAAGTAAGCAAGTAATGAAAGGCCAAAAAAAAAAAAAAAATTCAATAAACTTGAAGATTTTAGTGTAGATACATGGTCCATGCAAGTGCTAGGCATATTATGGTACAGTATATAATTTGATATCATCTGGAGACCAAAATTAGTATGTACAAAGAAAAACTGTTTAACATAGTTGTTTAATTAAAAAAGAAAAAACACACCTCTTAAAATGTCCTAATAGTAATAGTAGCACAGCAGATGTATTGAAATACTTGTTGATAAACTCTTTCAAAAAGCATTACAAAAATGTGTATCCATTTTCAAATAAAATTATGTTAAAACAATTTGAAAAAATCTTTTTATGTTAGCTTTGTGCTTACAATAACTGTTTCTTAAAAAAAAAATACTTTGAAAGTGCATGGTAATCTAAAGTCAAAGTACAGAGACTTTATGCAAGATAAATTTGAAAAAAACAAAAAAACAAAGAACAATAAAAAATATATATAACTGAAATCAAATCTGGAGCAACTTTTCACCTCCACTGGCTCCCGGCTTTGTGTGACATGGCCAGCACAAGCGTTCTGGAGACCTAGCAAGGTGGGAGGTTAGCTGCCAAATTGTCTTGGCACCCACACAATCCTTCATTGGGGGGGAAGTAGGGTTACAAGCGTGATCAAAATGTAATCATAATAACATGGGAAATTTAAAAAAAAAAAAAAAAAATTAAAATGAATTGTCTTCTAGGAACCAGCCAACCAGCACAAGCGTTCTGGAGACCTAGCAAGGTGGGGGGTTAGCTGCCAAATTGTCTTGGCACCCACACAATCCTTCATTGGGGGGGAAGTAGGGTTAAAAGCGTGATCAAAATGTAATCATAATAACATGGGAAATTTAAAAAAAAAAAAAAAAAAGTTTACAATGAATTGTCTTCTTGGAACCAGCCAAGTTGACAAATGTAACAGTCGGGATGAATCATTAGCTAAGTTTAATATTACAAAACAAGAGCAAAAAAGAAAAGAAAAAAACAACTGATTCGAACCAGTCAAATCAGAGTGAATGAAAGCTGACGATGATCAGGTGAACAGGCGTCGTGTGGTGGTGGACATCAGCGACTGAGGCGCTGCTAAATAGGAAATGGACATTGAGAAATCTTTTGACCCAATTATCGTTATGCATCTTTTCAACCAGGTGAGATTACGCTTCTGCAGCCAGGTGTCTTAGGACAATGGCTACTGTCTACCGGTATCGGGAATCTCTCACGCTGGTTTACAACTCAAACCAAGTTTTAATTCTAAGCTCTGTACAGAAAAGATTTCAACAAAATAACAGAGGCAAACAAATTAAAACCAGCCATTTTCTCATTGAAGAATATACAATAACGATGGTTTGCAGGGGGAAAAAAAAGTTCTTTTGCAGGTCTCCAGTGTCAGTTAGCATTGGCTTAGGAATGCAGTCTCAGCCTCACTTTGAGATTAGCTGTTTGTAAAACAAGCTTTTCTGTTCAAGTTCACAGGGATTCTCAAAAGATTCATTGTTCATTTCAAATGTGCCTCTTCATGTGCAGAGACAAGTGATCGCTCCTTGAGAAGGCCCTCTCGCAGAGATGGCATTGGAACGGCCTGTCGCCAGTGTGCTTTCTGTAATGACGCGTGAGTTCATCAGAGCGTGCGAATTTCCAACCACATCCTTTCCACGTGCAATGATAGGGCTTCTCACCGGTGTGTGTGCGCAGATGAGCCTTCAGGTGGGAACTCTTGGTGTAGGTTTTGTTGCAGCCAGGGTGTGAACAGGAATGGCTGGTCTGGCGCTTGCGGCCCCAGGTGCGACGGCCCCGTTTCTTGGGCTGTGCGGCCGAGTCCATGGGGGGTTGGGGCATGAGGAGGTGGTCAAGCTGTGGGGAGGACGGGGGCGTGATCAGCTGGTGGGATCCGGGGTGAGGGGCCATGTGGGAGGGGTGCTGGTGGTGGGGAGACATCTTGGCCATCATGTGCTGGGGCCTCATGACCATCTGTTGATGGGGGTGGCCCATCGGGTACATGGGGGGCAGCTGGGACATTTTAAGGTTGTGCCTGGCCTGGTCCTGGTTATCCGGTGAGGAGGGAGGGGAGAGGTGGCTGCCGTGCATGGAGAAGACCATGTGAGGATTTTGAGGAGAGAGCTGGTTTGTGGGGAGGGCAGTCAGGGTTCCTCTGTAGGAGGTGCACGACTGAGGCATGGGGGGGAATTCGTGTTTAGGGAGTTTGAACTCGGGCATGGAGGTGCTGTTGAGGAGCTGCTGCTGCTGCATCATTGTCTTGGGCAGAGGTGAATTCTGTGTATTGACCTTGGAGCCTGACAAATTTGTCATGCCAGTGCCGGTCAAGGTGCAGTTCATCATGAGCATGTTATTATTCAGTTCATCGTCGAACTTGATATCGGGAATATCCAGAAATGTTGAGGAGAAATCGGGAAGACCATCAGAGGTCACGTGGCCTGGCTCCAGCTTGACCTTGGCGGCTCCGTTGCCCTCTTCGTACATGCTCCTCTCTGCGGTGTTGTTGAGAATAAAGTCCAAGTCCAGCAGGTCGTCGTAAATGTTTTCATGGGGCGCCGGGCTCCCACTGCTCACCTGACTGGAAGAACCTGGGCTGCCGATGGACATGGGTCCGTGGTGGGGGCTGTAAGGGTTTGGGCTGGAGAAGGCACTGCTGGATGAGCTGCACACCGAGTTTGGCGCCCCGGGGGAGTCAGGTGTCGGCATGGGCGAGAGCGGGGAGCTCCTCATTGCGTTGTCGTTCAGGATGTTCATCATACTTGTCTCGTATGGTGTGTTGTCTGGATACAGAAAATTCTCAACATCCGTCCAGTTCTGGTAAGGGAAGAAAGACAAATCGTTATTGAAATACTCACGAGAAACGACAACCAATTTTTGAAGACATAACATAATAGATACTTAAATAAAAATATTAAAAAAAAACTGAAACAGAATCCAAAGAAACAACACAGACACCCAACGCACCAGTAAATAATCAACATAGGACAGCTCCATTCCTCAACTGAGTTAATATGAAACAAACTTTGGCAACAAAAAAAATATATATATCAGGGCATAAAAGGTATTAAGAAGACCAGCGTCTAAATGGTCAGTGAAGTACTGACATTGGGACAGACTGATGGCACCGACAGGACAACCGGCGCCTTTATACGACCACTGCCACAAGACTACGGCATTAAGTCATGAGGCTCGCGTGCCTGGGTATGATTGCGGTGTACTTGCTAATCCGATTACCAAGTCATCATAATCGATACGCATCGGTGTATACAGCCGGTGCAACACGTTAGAACTTATCAAATAAACACAAGGACGCACATATAAGGGAGCCAATGATTTGTGAATGAAGTTATCGAAAATGAAAAGTTCAACTTAACTGGCAAGCCTATAACCATGAAATAGGGGGTTGGGGGGGGAGGGAAGGGGGGGGAAGGGGGGAACTATAAAACTTCGGACGAAAAGTAATTATTAAAAAAAGAAAGAGATAAATGGATATGCCGCAAGTCCAATATGTCTAGTCTGTCTTCAAAACTCACATTTTAAAAGTTTGCAGTTGATACTGGTGATATTTAAATATGTATATATATTCGCCGGTTCAAAACAAGGTTATTCAAAGCTAAGAAGACAATGAAATGTTGTTTTCCCCCTTCAAAGTCAAAGGTCAATTAGTTCAATGTTATGTTAACATAATTTAAAAGTGAAACTAAAATCGAAGCAAAAATAATACAGACGCGTTCTTGCTTAGATCTAAATGTTCACAAGTAGAAAAAAAAATCAAAGTACCTTCAGTGGTCTATCATAAATTGGCGCCATTCTCACTTGCATTCTACGGTGACAAGCGCACGAACTCGGTAACAGCGCGCACCAATAACTAGAATGATCCATCGACTGCGGCATATGACGTTGTGCAACTGACCTCGATAACGACCCGAACTAGGTCAAAGCATTCCCGTCCGCCAGCCCGCCAGCCATCACTGGGCTGGCTCAGCGCGCGGCGTCTCGTCAGCTTCCCTGGCCTCACTTAACATTTTTTTTTTTTTTTTTTTTTTTAAAAAATCGTCAAATTTTTTAAAAAAAATAAAAAAAAAAAAAAAAATTTGAACTTTTTAATTTTAAATTATTTTAAAAAAAAAAAAAATTAAAAAATTGAGTTTAAAATATATTTCATAACACGATAATAATACAAAGCTCTTTACTTAAAAAGAATGCAAGCTTGTTTAAAAAAAAAAAAAAATTAATATTATACGTTTTCAGTAGATCGCCGTATCCCCCCTCCCCTAATCGGTGCCCAACAGGCATTTTCTCGAAACGTGTTTGGCTTGACATCAAAATGTAAATACCAAAGTAAACAATCATAACATTTCAAAATTTAGCGTTTGTATGGAACAAATATTGTCAAGCATTTCGGGATTGAACACAGAATTAATCATTGTTAAGTTCGTGCGCAGAAGTAACTTGCATTGCTCACAAGGACCGCGTTGTGTAAAGCTCCTTTAAATTCACTTAAGATCTTTAGATCGTATGTCTTGTTTTGTGTAGCTTTATTTTTCTCATTAAAAATGGGATACGTAAATTAGATTTCGACATTGATGCGTTTGTTAGAATTAGGTGAGTAACCTGTGTCCCTATGTCAGGTTATGTCTTGCAAAGTGGCTCGATACAATATTTAGGTCCTGCAGCTGCAACACGTGCACTTACTCAGTGCACCTACTCAGTGCACACTTTCACACAATAAAAACAACAGCATTTTAAATAGTTTAAGTCCAAACTTGATATACTCACATTGTGATAATCCATTATATCCTGGTATTTTGGCAATACACTTCCACTTAGAGAAGGATCGAGCACTTTCGTCATGGCTAGTCAACTCATAAAACACATCAACAGAATCAATTACTTAAGCAATTTTATAATTCACTTATTTTCTTCTTTTTTTTCCTCTTGTGTTTTTATTTAAACTCAAAGACGACCGCGACGTTAGCGTTCCCGAAATTATAATTCAGATTTAACTATTTTAGTTGGCTCGCTCATCTTATAGTGCTGCGTGCGATCCCATTGGTGCACTAAATATAGCCCCAGTATATAAAGCGGTTAGTTTCTCGCAATGAAGTTCAGTGTGTTGGCTAGCAGTCCACCTGTACAGAGCGCTACGAGACGGAAAAGTCGAAACGACGGGGTCGCGCGATTAGTGGTATTCCCCAACTAACTGGCAAGCGGAAGAGGGCGGGTTGGGGTTAGGGGGGGGGGGGGGGGGGGGGGGGGGGGGGGGAGGGAGGCATAGGTCGGGCCGCTTGGTGTGACGTCAATCACAGTGGTCGTCTGATCAATGAAGGTTGCTAAGGACATCGTAAACAATGAGACAAGACGACATTCCACGACCACGAGAATCACCGCACGCAACGGCTTTATGAAAAGGATATTAAAATTAGCCTGCTTATAAATATACCGAGTAGGGGGGAAGAGTGCATATCAGAATGTTCTGGATGTAACCTAAATAGTACACGTCTGAATCATAACACACACCACTACTACTAGGTTTACGGGCTCCATGTAGTAAGACTGAATGGCAGGTCTTATGAATTAACGGTTTAAAGTACACCTTTACTACTATGCTTTGAGTTTTGTGATGTGTGTGTGAGAGAGAGAGAGAGGGGGGATTTATTGATCAATAAACACTCACCTAAGAGTGAAGAGCGAGGCCCCCGGGCCGTTGGTACTTTCTGATTGAGACAGAACGGCTAATCGGATTTCATTGAAAGTGCAGCTGTTGCCGAGGGTCGAGAGTGAGAGTCCTCGTGGTGCAGCTGTTGCCCAGGGTCGAGAGTGAGAGTCCTCGTGGTGCAGCTGTTGCCCAGGGTCGAGAGTGAGAGTCCTCGTGGTGCAGCTGTTGCCGAGGGTCGAGAGTGAGAGTCCTCGTGGTGCAGCTGTTGCCGAGGGTCGAGAGTGAGAGTCCTCGTGGTGCATTCTTCTCATGTTCACAAATTGTAATGTTTATTAAAAAACTTAAACGAAAACAGTGATTGCACGGTAACATGTCTCAGACTGAAGACAGATGAGACAACATGTCTCAGACTGAAGACAGATGAGACAACATGTCTCAGACTGAAGACAGATGAGACAACATGTCTCAGACTGAAGACAGATGAGACAACATGTCTCAGACTGAAGACAGATGAGACAACATGTCTCAGACTGAAGACAGATGAGACAACATGTCTCAGACTGAAGACAGATGAGACAACATGTCTCAGACTGAAGACAGATGAGACAAAATGTCTCAGACTGAAGACAGATGAGACAACATGTCTCAGACTGAAGACAGATGAGACAACATGTCTCAGACTGAAGACAGATGAGACAACATGTCTCAGACTGAAGACAGATGAGACAACATGCTCCAAAAAAAAACAAAAAACTAATTTGATGACGCTTTTGTCCCTTTATATAATGTGCACAGATTCACACTGATTACAAATGGAGGTTTACAGGTTACACCGATTACATGTTCTGGGCCTACATCTAACACTGATTACATTTTAGGCCTGTAGCTCACAATGATAACATAAGCCCTAATTTAGGCCTCCACATAAAAATGATTATACATTGTAGGCATACATCTCATGCTGAATACATAACGGAGGCATACAGCTGACACAATTACATAATTTAGGCCTACATCACACACTCATTACACAGTGAAGGCCTGCACCTCAAACTAATTACATAATGAAGACCTACAGCTCACATTGATCACAAAGTGTGTAGCCCAATTTTTAACATAGTAAAAGTGAACACTTTCTAACAAAAGTTCTGATTTGATGAACCACTAATGGACAATGCACCAAAATGTTTCATTATCTTCTCTGATGATGATAGCAGACTTGATGGTCTGTGGTTTGGGGGGGTGGGGGTGAGGGGGGATCGGCCGGTAACAGACGATCATCTGGACCATTTCAAATGCAAAGTATTATCTAATGACATACACCCCCACACGCGATGGTTAGTCCATTCAAATGAAGACATTAAGCTAACAAAGTAGACATTAATGAATGGTCAACATTGACAGGAATGTATAAAACATGAAATGTAAACATGGTGATCTACTGATACAACTACATTTTATGACCAGAATTACATTCAGTGATCTACTGATATGACTACATTTTATGACCAGAATTACATTCAGTGATCTACTGATACAACTACATTTTATGACCAGAATTACATTCAGTGATCTACTGATATGACTACATTTTATGACCAGAATTACATTCAGTGATCTACTGATGCAACTACATTTTATGACAAGCACTACATTCAGTGATGTAATGATAAACTACATTTGTCTCCAAATAATGGGGTACGATGACGTAAGAAAAAACTATTTATTTTCGGAGAGAAAAGAGCGAATCGCTTGTTTCATAACATAATCATATCTGATGATAAAGGGGAATAATAAGACCCAATAATATAGATTCAATTGCGCTTGTCTTGGTCTGGTTGAGTAAAAATGGTTTGGATGACGTCACAGTGCATTGAGAGGAAAGAAATTATTCAGATTAAAAGAAGAAATATAGTTTTTTAAATTTATATTATCAGGTCTGTTTTGATTAGCCCTGCTCAGCTTACTGTAATCAAGTTTAGAAACCACAAACATGATTTCGTAACCAACCCAAATTGTACAATGTAGTCGGCGACCACGGCCAAGATACTCGGTTTTACACCACAAAAATGGACGTACCCCATAGACTTGATACAAACGATCAAATGATCAAATCTTAATTCATAAGTCATATGTGATCGGATGAATACAATTGGATGAATTTTGATATTAAGTTGCAATCTGGGTTTGAGAGTATAATATACATGAGAAGAGTTGAACAGTGTCACGTGACAAGACAAGCTCATGTCATTTACATGATTTTTTTTTTTTTTACATTTTCCCTTTTCAAAACCTCAATATTTATTGTTGATCATTGCTTTTTGAAAACATCAACATTTATTGTAGATTCTTTTAAAAACTTAGTATTAAACTCCTGGGGACATACACGTAGAGATAATTTAAACAACGTAAGACAGTCCCACTCCTGGGAACATCCACGTAGAGATAATTTAAACAAGGTATGACACTCTCAGTGCTGGGAACATACTAATTGAGACAATTTAATGAATAATAACTTTCTGTATAAATCGATGGATTCATGGGTACATTTTGAGNGGGTGGGGGGGGGGGGGGGGGGGGGGGGGGAAATATGTTTTGAATTCTAGATGGGGATGCAGGAAATGTATCTGCTTTTCAACTCAAGGATGGTTGGGGCGCTGCAAAGAATCTCTGATGTAGGTGATCGGAGAAACGTTTTGCGCTTAAGAAAGTTTAGATTAAAACCAGTGTTGGGAAAATATGGCGGGGAAAAATGAACAAACCCATGGTCCCCATCTGTGAGGTATGTTTTTAAATCCTTATATTTAACTTCGCTTTTGTACGTGTGGTAGTTTTAGGAAAAAAAAATTATATGTCTCTACCGCGAAGTGACCAACTTTCCGTCATCCTATCGAGATGAAATTTGGCACATAGACTCGTTGCCGATGACACCACATTCATTCAAATGTTCAGTCCCATCTACACCCAACAACCCCTAAAATCACTTTTAACGCCCTCAGATGGCGCCGATTTCTCGAAGTAAAATTTCTCGATAGCTGCGCTAAATGACATTCTTTCAAAATATCGCAGGTTCGTTTGGTGCGTAAAATTCTCGCTTGTTTTTCTGAAATAGTTGGTGAAATAAATGTGCGGTGTAAAAGTGGGTGGTATCATTAGAATATTAATATAATTCAGGGGCGTGAACAAAATAAGCTGCTGAGAGCTCGGGGGGGGGGGGAGTAGAGGTTGCGGGGGAGCACTAATTGGTATTCTTATAAAGAGCGTTACTGGAATACATGTTTTGTTACATTTTCAGCCCTACCCCCCCCCATTGCTGCATATTACATTTTATAAAAGACTAGCGAGTACCCGCATGTTTTGCAATAGCACTAAAAAAAAAAATAAAAAAAATCAAGTGTTTGTGTTTTAATTATGTTTTTGAAGTACTTTCTATGTAGACGATATATATATATATTTTTTTTCCGTCTGGTGCGTACTTGAATAAATTAGAAGTTTTTTCGACGCGTACGCAGGCCACATACAGCTGTCCACGTGAGCAGGCCACATACAGCTGTCCATGTGAGCAGGCCCCATGACATACAGCTGTCCATGTGAGCAGGCCACATACAGCTGTCCATGTGAGCAGGCCACATACAGCTGTCCATGTGAGCAGGCCACATACAGCTGTCCATGTGAGCAGGCCACATACAGCTGTCCATGTGAGCTGTCCATGTGGGCAGGTCACATACTGCTGTCCATGTGAGCAGGCCACATACAGCTGTCCATGTGAGCAGGCCACATACAGCTGTCCATGTGAGCAGGCCACATACAGCTGTCCACGTGAGCAGGCCACATACAGCTGTCCATGTGAGCAGGCCACATGACATACAGCTGTCCCTGTTAGAAGTATGGATTTTCAAAATTTAGTCCACACACTTGTAGCGATTGATCCACCCATGCAATAGCTCTGTTAGAAGTTATAGTTAAATAGCTCATATAAGAAAAAAACCAATTTAGGGCCCCTGACCCAAAACGGAATATTGTAAAATGGTTTCATTATTTCAGAAACCTTTACGGGCATGCGAACAACAACTCACCGAAGTTTTATCGCAATCCGATGAATGGTGTAGGAGCGCATACGGGACAAACATACATACATACATACAGACATTCATTTATACATATATATTTATACAAAAAGCTTTGTTTGAAGGGTTGTTGAATTTTTAAAAAAAATATTTGTTTGTTCCCATGGATAATCGAATTATTCTTTGTCATAATTATGAATCCACATAATCGCCATATACATATATAAAACGGAGGCGGCGCCAAGTTTAGGAACTGTTGATATCCGGTAGGTGCAATGCCAGGATTACAGCAACAAAATTTTGTCTTCCGCATAAAGCCAGTGGCAGTCAACAGCAGTCATATTTTGTTACATGATTTCAACCTGTCTTAATGTCCGTGTACGCACAGCTCAACATGGTGTGTACACAAGGGATGCCGTTCCTTAATGACGTGTTGAAAGTCAGGCTACCCGTTGCCTGCCGAACTCTGTCGCCCACGACCTCACTACCCTACCTAGAAGACGTCTCGAAGAAAAGCTGGTGCTAATTATGACTGATCGTGACAACGCTAAGATATCGTGGGTACCAGAGTGACGCAAAGCCACATCCATATTTGACGTCACTCCCAACCAGACAACAACAGAACTGGGCCGAGCCAGGAAATTCCCCCAAACCCCTCCTCTTGCGTACCCCGCATTCGTCGTTGCCGTAACTAAGTCAAATCGGTCTCAAACTTTTTCATTCTTTTTTTTTTTTTTTAATGCGTGTCTCCCGTCCTTAACCTAATTTTAGCATTCTTCTTTTTCAAACAGGTATTTAGGCCGTAGAAGGACACGCTACGGAGCATTCGTCGTTGCCGTAACTAAGTCAAATCGGTCTCAAACTTTTTCATTCTTTTTTTTTTTTTTTAATGCGTGTCTACCGTCCTTAAACTAATATTAGCATTCGTCCTTTTCAAACAGGTATGTAGGCCGTAGAAGGACACGCTACGGGTACGCAACTTCCGACCCAGGGGAGCGCTGCAGACCTTACTAAGGATAGGGCAGCTGTTGAGAAAAGGGTGCGTTGGCTTCTGCACAATCATTGGTGGTTCTAAGACACAGCACTTTGATCAAAGCAATAAGTGGTGGTTCTAAGACACAGTGCTGTTATCAAAACAATAAGTGGTGGTTCTAAGGCACAGTGCTGTTATCAAAACAATAAGTGGTGGTTCTAAGACACAGTGCTGTTATCAAAACAATAAGTGGTGGTTCTAAGGCACAGTGCTGTTATCAAAACAATAATGTGTGGTTATAAGACATAGTACGTTGTTCAACAATCTACTCTTTACAACTTTTTGATGCTATTGGGTGTTTTTGCCTAACTGATAGTGAGACAGGCTGTTTAGTCTGATATGTAGGGCTAGTGTGATCAAGCATAAGGGTATGTATAGTTAAATAGTGAAACATGCAATAAGACAGGTAACTTGGTCTGATATGTAGGGCTAGTGGTGATCAAGCATAAGGGTATGTATAGTTAAATAGTGAAACATGCAATAAGACAGGTAACTTGGTCTGATATGTAGGGCTAGTGGTGATCAAGCATAAGGGTATGTAGTTAGATAGAGAAACATGCAATAAGACAGGCCATTTGGTCTGATATGGAGGGCTAGTGGTGAGGAAGCATAAGGGTATGTAGTTAAATAGTGAAACATGCAATAAGACAGGCCATTTGGTCTGATATGTAGGGCTAGTGGTGAGGAAGCATAAGGGTATGTAGTTAAATAGTGAAACATGCAATAAGACAGGCTACTTGGTCTGATATGTAGGGCTAGTGGTGAGCAAGCAGGGTATGTAGTTAGATAGTGAGACATGCAATAAGACAGGCCATTTGGTCTGATATGGAGGGCTAGTGGTGAGCAGGTAAAGGATGTAGTTAGACGGGCGGTAAATTATTATTAGACATTTGTCGCGAGAAAGTTACGGCATTCGATTAGACAACTAAGACTTGTATGACATGTTGGGGCATTTGGTAAGCCAGATGTGACAGGCGAGCAAGAGTTTTTGGTGCAATACTTACGTGTTCCGGTTTTGGAGGTTGACAGAGGTCTCTGCATGTATTACCCTGCGTGTGCGTACAGCATTTTGTGTGTATTTCATAAAGAGAGCAATTTAAAGAGAAATAAATTTAAAAACATAAAATAAAAACAACTCATTTTTTTCTAAGTACCAACTTTCTGTATATAATAAAATGGAAACTAGCGAATTATTTCCTGCACACGGCTGCACTATTGTTAAACAGCACATTGCCTAATACGGCTGCGCTATTGTTGAACAGCACATTGCCTAATACGGCTGCGCTATTGTTGAACAGCACAATTGCCTAATACGGCTGCGCTATTGTTGAACAGCACATTGCCTAATACGGCTGCGCTATTTTTGAACAGCACATTGCCTAATACGGCTGCGCTATTGTTGAACAGCACAATTGCCTAATACGGCTGCGCTATTGTTGAACAGCGCATTGCTTAATACGGCTGCGCTATTGTTGAACAGCCCATTGCCTAATACGGCTGCGCTATTGTTAAACAGCACATTTCCAAATTGTATTATCAGGCAATTTAGTTTTGTTAGTTTTCTGTTTTTTTGTTTTTTTTCCTTTCTAAAACCCATTCCAAATGTCCAAGCACATACCATACCAACATACTTGGAATAGGGACTATTCACACAACAATTTAAGCGCTCAAGATTTAAAACATTTGAATGCAATTCCAGAACTAAAATGTATCCGGGAATGGATTCGATCTTTACCTTGTATTTGACTTGTATAAAGAGATGTTTACATTATTTTTAATAACTTATGCTCGATTGGGAATTTTTAAATTGGACTAATTTTATCTGTAGCTCAATGTTTTTTTTCTTTCTTTTTCTAATTTTTGTAAATTAATTTAGTGTTGCCATTAAGGTAGCACGATTTTTATAAAAACTGAAAAAACGTGTATCCGATTTTGTGTGTGTGGATTTCTTGAAATAGATTCCTAGTTTTTAAGAGCAAAGACTTTTGTTGTTGTTGAGTGGGAGACTCGAGTACGAGTTTAAAAAAACTCAAGTATTGGGTTGACACAAAAACAAACATTGCGAAATATCTAAGCGTCAGATTATGTTAAGTAAGGTGGAAAGGTTAGTTCAGCCCATCATCTAACCAGTAAAAAAAAAAGTAGTGGGTTGAGAAAAACACACGCCCACAGGCAAGATATTGTGTACATTGAGGGCATGTGGGCCCACAGGCAAGATATTGTGTACATTGAGGGCATGTGGGCCCACAGGCAAGATATTGTGTACATTGAGGGCATGTGGTCGTTACTTATGTCAACCAGCGTCTTAGTAAATTGTCACATTGAGTGAATGTACCGGAAGGTGAAGGTCTGAATCAAACAGTCACGGCGTGTAAAAGTCAGGCAGAAGGGACATTGTTAATGGCATCGTATCACGTGGCAGTAAATCCTTTGGTGTTGAACTGTAGATTGGAGGGGGGGGGATGCGTGCTCTTGACACGTCGTTTAGACACACAACATAATGACATGTTAAATGATGGATTTAGTTTTATGACTCGGGGTTTCATTTTCATTTAAATTGTTACAATCAACATTTAACGTCACCGGTCCCATTCCTCCATCCTGCCATGGCCAATCAACAAACATAAAATTGTGACGTCACTTCCGGTCCTATTCGTCCGTGTCTTTCTGGTATACATAGTTTCTTGTGTAATTGCTTTTGTTGGGTTATGTTTTTAGCATAGATTGTACAACAATTTTTTTTACCTTAGAGTGAACAACACAAATATTTTTTTAGCATAGATTGTACAAAAATGTTTTTAGCATAGATTGTACAGCAAATGTTTTTTGCATTGATTGTTCAACAAATATGTTAACCTTTAAATAAAACATCATTATATTTTGCTTCAGTTTTATGTCTATCTGATATCAATAAGCGATAAAAATGGCAAACAAAGACCTCAAGACAATATTTCATGGTTTGATGTCGACACATTGGCAACCAACCACTCTGAAGAGTTTCCGTGTAATGGCTCTCTAGCGTTGGTGCGAGTCGGCCGAGTCCCACCACTGGGTTAAACCGATTAAAATAAACAATAGATCAGCGTTCCCCTTTTGGTGGTCCGCGGATCGGTGGCGGTCCACGAGCCTTACTTTGCCGGTCCACACAACATGAATATATATGGACAATTTAAAAGAAAATATCATTGATTGATACATCTGGCACCGGCCCCTGCCTGTTCCAATCTTGGAATATGTGCACCAGCCCGCATCAAATGAAAAGTTTAGGAGACGCTGCATTAGATGAAAATCTTACTAAAGATATCAGTATATGAAAAAATTGGTTTCCCATTAATCTGTAGGTTAAGCATTGAAGATACAGCAATGCTCAAGATACAGCAGTTTATGTATGTCCTAGGTCATATGATGCTGCGACCAATGGGTTTAGATACCTGGATTAGACCCCATTATGATTTTGCATTTCAGCTCGTAATCACGGGTCATGATAGAATGTTGGTTTTTAAAACACGCAGTTCTGAAAAGGCCCCATGACGTAACTTTCTATATTTAGAATCTGCGGTTAAGCCTTGTTGCGTTCTGCGGTACCGCATGACCTTCACCAAAACGTGCCACCCACATGGTCATGAAGAGTTCTAGACCCTGGCGCGTAAACGTAAAGAGTTGAGTAACAGAACTTGTGGGCCACTTTTACCCCCCCTCCCCTTCCAACCCCCCCCCCCCCCCACAACCGTCTTTGTACATTTGACCCTCCATCAGGTGGCAGCACTAAGTGACTGTCGACATATTTCATTTCAAAGGGCGCCATTTTGGAAATTTCCAGCCGTCGGCTACAAAGCACACCCACACTGTCTTGAAAGGTCGACAATTGTTTGTTGCTCTGCCACCTTGGCGTCTTCCATAAGTGCATTCATTTCGAAATCTTTATGGTCTTAAGTCTTATGAGCTGCTGAAACTTTTGCTTCTGAAAAGCAGACTTTTTTTTTTTTTACTTTGACGTTACGAAATATCGAGTGTATGGTTCCATACTTCAGTCACAAGGACCTACGTC
Organism: Lymnaea stagnalis; assembly: GCA_964033795.1. Taxonomy (NCBI): domain Eukaryota; kingdom Metazoa; phylum Mollusca; class Gastropoda; family Lymnaeidae; genus Lymnaea; species Lymnaea stagnalis. The sequence goes on from CAXITT010000081.1 coordinate 1,054,651, forward strand.
TAGGTGGTCTGATGCTGTGACCAATGGTCTTAGCTATCTGGAAGGACCTACATCTAGGGTGTCTGATGCTGCGACCAAAGGTCTTAGGTATCTGGAAGGACCTACGTCTAGGTGGTCTGATGCGGCGACCAATGGTCTTAGGTATCTGGAAGGACCTACATCTAGGGTGTCTGATGCTGCGACCAATGGTCTTAGGTATCAGGAAGGACCTACGTCTAGGTGGTCTGATGCTGCGACCAATGGTCTTAGGTATCTGGAAGGACATAATTTAGATGACATGATGCTGCGACGAATGGTCTTAGGTATCTGGAAGGACATACATCTAGGTCATATGATGCTGCGACCAATGGTCTTAGGTATCTGGAAGGACATAAATCTAGGGTTCTGATGCTGCGACCAACGGCTTTATGTATTTAGGTGTCATGATCTTACGCTACGATCAATTGCTTTAGGTATGTGGAAAGACATACATCTGGATGGTCTGACGCGCCGACAAATCGCTTTAGTAATCTGGAAGGACATACATCTAGGTGGTCTCATGCTGCGACCAATCGCTTTAGGTATCTGGATGATCTTACGCTGCTACCCAGAGGCGTAGCGAGGGTGTTTGGCGCCCGGGGACAAGATTCGCACACGGGGACAAGATCCATTTTAAAGCGCCCCTTTTTCTTTTTTTCAGCTCTTAAACCCATTATTTTCATCAATAAAATAATATCAAAGCATATTTTGGCGCCACTAACTAGCTGGCGCACGGGGAATCTGTCCCCCCCTGCCCCCACTCGCTACGCCTCTGCTGCTACCAGTTGCTTGAGGTTTTTAAGTGGTATGACGCTGCGACTTATGTTTTTAGATATCTGGATGATCTTACGCTGGTACCATTTGCTTCAGGTATCTGGGGAGTGGTCTGACGCTGCGACCAATGGGTTTAGTTACATGGATTAGACCTTGAAGTTTAAGTCCATTCATTTTTTTGGGGGGGGGGGGCAGGGGGTGGTTGTGTCAGAGGTCTTTATTAAGACTACGTGACCTATTGTCTTAACTGATGCCGCAGAACTTATTCGGATTTAAGACTTCAGAAAACATTTTTAAACTAAGGTGACATAACTTATTTTTACCTGCTCAAAATAAACTGCTTTATTCCAGATGAAATTCTATTAATGCGGATTCTTTTTCGGTTTAAAAAAAATAAAAGAAAACAAAATCCATGTTATATTTTCTTGATTAAAATCTGCTCCAGCAGCACTCAACCCTAAATCTTCTACTATTGTCTTACTCGGTGGGTTGTTTTTCTTAAAAAAATGTTCTATTTTCCATCATTCCTTGTTAAAACACATCTGTAAATGAGGCTAACACAAACGAAATTAGTAATGCTTTAAACATCTAGTTTCTATTAAACGATTCATTATGAGAGGTAGCTCATCATTTCATCCAGGTTCGATTAAGTTCCATTAAAAACTCCCTTCGCCCCCTCCCCCCCCCCCCACCCGGTTAATGTCAGCCTGGTACCGTGGCACATTATGGTCTCCGTAAAGGTCTAATTACGAAAATTAAATTTTGGTGAAAATATTTTAAATTTTTTTATTTTTTTTTACCGTCTAGGAACCTGTGAACTAACTAGGCACTGGTTCTCACAGTAAATGTGAAGATACTAAAGTGTATTTTTTCCCCCTCTTTGTCTAACCCCTTTCAAGTTACTGCGATAAATATAATCTATTTTCATTTGAGAGTCCCTGAACTTACTGAATCTGCAGTAAGAGATATGTGTATTTTTCTTCCTTTTCTTGTTCTCAAAGTAGCCTTGAGCCTAATGGTATCAGTGCCACGACAGAATCGCACACAACTTGTTCTCCATTGGATGCTCACTCCCTGGTCTAGACAACTTGACAGCGCCTCCCCCCCCCCCCCCCCCCCCCCCACACCCCCCCCCCCCCCCCCCCCTCCCTCCCCCGTCACAACCCCCCCCCCACTCACACCACCAAAAAAAAAACTCTACCAGGACACAATGAGCTAACTGTGAGCAATCGCTCACCCTCTCACATCGCTCACACGGGGCTGCTATAAAAGCGCGAGGCTTTAAAAATAGTGCCGCATTTTAAGCTCGGCGTCTGCTCGCCCGGAGCACAGAGTTGTCTCTCCTACTTTTCCTACAGCCTGGCGGGAAGTTTTTGGTTTTCTTGTACGCCGCCATCTTCTACCGGATGTGAGTCAAACGGTGGGAGTTTTAATAGGAACTTCTGGATACTCTACAGCAGTCCGTGGATTAAGAAGATTTGGTATAGAGGTTGGGAAAAATGGGTGGGTGGAAAAAAAATATTAGGAGGGGCTTGAGATTTTGGGGGTAATGAGGTGCATAACAAAATATGGTGAGTACAATGGAGGGGGAGGGGCTGCTTATATGTCATTAAAGAAATAGTTGTGTTGGAAGTATCAAGAAAAGTCAAGACATGGCATGCTGACGAATAATTGAATTTAAGAATCATAGTTGTTGTTGTTGTTTTTTAAATCGTGCGTGTGTGGGGTAGGGGGATACATATTATGTTAAAATGCGTTAGGATGCAATGTACTGGGCTCTGGACATTGTTTAGAGGAAAAAAACTTGATGCAGTTTTGGCAGTGGCTGATGCAAGAAACGAATCGGAAGACAGAAAAGAGAGCCAGCTGTTACTTGTATTTCAAACACACAATGCTGTAATCAGGAAGGTTGAATCACATCATCAAATCGCTTCGTTTTACAACCTGAGGAGGAGGGGGGAGGAGGGGGGAAAGGGGGGAAGGGGTTGCCCACAAAACCCACTTTACGGTGACTTGACCGAAAGAGGGAAAATGTTAACAGAAAATATGAGTTAGATACATATACATATAATATATATATATATATATATATATGGATGGGAGGATGGTACCGATAACCCTTGATGACAACTCACCTAAGAGAAGGTAAACTCTGAAATGAAACTCGGATGGAGATGTGGTCCCGTGGGCGGTATGGCATTGACTCAATGAAAACTCCGACAACTCCTGCGACCTGGAACACATAAAGAGAACAGTGAGACACGAGAAACACTGCCGGTCATTCATTGCCGGTGATCCACTGCCGGTCATCCACTGACGGTCTTAATAATAATAATAAGACGTCTTATGTAGCGCGGTACCCCAGCCTAGGGCTGGGCTCACCGCGCTGTACATAAAAATTTTACCAAAAGAGACATTAATCATCCACTGCTGGTCATCCACTGCTGGTCATCCACTGCTGGTCATCCACTGCTGGTTTTCCACTGCTGGTCATCCACCGTTGGTCATCCACTGCTGGTCATCCACCGTTGGTCATCCACTGCTGGTCATCCACTGCTGGTCATCCACCGTTGGTCATCCACTGCTGGTCATCCACAGCTGGTCATCCACCGTTGGTCATCCACTGCTGATCATCCATGGCATCCTGGTCCATTTCCAGTCGTCTTGACCCAAGTCTCGCCATTGGAACGCAAAAGGCAACGACGGGAGAGTGAATGGAGCAACTCTCCCTCACTTTGAACACAATACAGCTCAAGTCAAGGCCACTGTTCAAGGTCGCTGTTCAAGGCCACTGTTCAAGGCTGCTGTTCAAGGCCACTGTTCAAGGCCACTGTTCAAGGCCACTGTTCAAGGCCACTGTTCAAGGCTACTGTTCAAGGCTACTGTTCAAGGCCACTGTTCAAGGCTACTGTTCAAGGCTACTGTTCAAGGCTACTGTTCAAGGCTACTGTTCAAGGCTACTGTTCAAGGCTACTGTTCAAGGCTACTGTTCAAGGCTACTGTTCAAGGCTACTGTTCAAGGCTACTGTTCAAGGCTACTGTTCAAGGCTACTGTTCAAGGCTACTGTTCAAGGCTACTGTTCAAGGCTACTGTTCAAGGCTACTGTTCAAGGCTACTGTTCAAGGCCACTGTTCAAGGCCACTGTTCAAGGCCACTGTTCAAGGCCACTGTTCAAGGCCACTGTTCAAGGCTACTGTTCAAGGCTACTGTTCAAGGCTACTGTTCAAGGCTACTGTTCAAGGCTACTGTTCAAGGCTACTGTTCAAGGCTACTGTTCAAGGCTACTGTTCAAGGCTACTGTTCAAGGCGAAGCCTTGGTCATTTTCGCATGCGGAGGAAGAACAATAATAATACGTGTATATATATACACAATATACACAATAATAATACGTGTATAAATATACACAATATACACAATAATAATACGTGTATAAATATACACAATATACACAATAATAATACGTGTATAAATATACACAATATACACAATAATAATACGTGTATAAATATACACAATATACACAATAATAATACGTGTATAAATATACACAATATACACAATAATAATACGTGTATAAATATACACAATATACACAATAATAATACGTGTATAAATATACACAATATACACAATAATAATACGTGTATATATATACACAATATACACAATAATAATACGTGTATAAATATACACAATATACACAATAATAATACGTGTATATATATACACAATATACACAATAATAATACGTGTATATATATATACAATATACACAATAATAATACGTGTATAAATATACACAATATACACAATAATAATACGTGTATATATATACACAATATACACAATAATAATACGTGTATATATATACACAATATACACAATAATAATATGTGTATATATACACAATATACACAATAATAATACGTGTATATATATCACCGTGAATGAAATTGTATGGGGGAATTATGAAATCAGAGCCTCGATGGAGATTTTTAAGCGTGACCTATGACATGCTCCGGAGAGCATACGACATTTTTCCGGATCACGTATGAAATCTTCCGGATTAAATGCAACATCTTCTGCAATGCACATGGCAGATGTCGATGACGTCACGTATATATTCATCGGTCGCCTTGACATCATTGTCCTTGACCTCCAATAAGAAGGGTTCAAGATGTTTCAATTGTAATGGAGAAGCCCAATTAACCCTTCGCCTCTTACCACAGCACGTACCAGAGCACCTCTGTGTTTTTTGACCAGTTTCAATGATCTTTCATCCCCTGGGTGTGACGTGAAGTGAACCTTGTGTCCCATGCCTAGTGAATACACGTGGAATAGATCGTCTAATGTCGTATAGGATGTCTTATGTCGCATAGGATGTCTAATCTCGTATAAGATGTCTAATGTCGTATATGATGTCTTATGTCGTATAGGACGTCTAATGTCGTTTATGATGTCTTATATCGTTTATGATGTCTTATGTCGCATAGGATGTCTTATGTCGTATAGGATGTCTAATGTCGTATATGATGTCTTATGTCGTATCGGATGTCTTATGTCGTATAGGATGTCTTATGTCGTATATGATGTCTTATATCGTATAGGATGCCTTATGTCGTATATGGTGTCTTATGTCGTATAGTCGTATAGAATGCCTTACAGTACTACAGCACAACAGTGGGATTAAAGTAGTTTCTTCATAGGCCCCCCCCCCCATACTTGAGTTAACCCACACACATTACACCGATGCACCCCCAAAATACACACACACACACACACACTGGTATACACAAATGCACATAACTTCACTTATTTACACACATACACGAAGGACAAGAAAGACCGTGTTTAAAAAAAAAAGCTAGTAAATTTACAACCACTTGTAAATGCGACTGTGACGTCATTAACTTTAAGCCCGATGTGCCTCCCCCAAGTGACGTCCCCTATTTGCCCTGGGAACAAGCTGTAGGGCTATTGGCTATGAGAGTAAGCTGTTGTTGTCAATGTCAGTAGTTGACATAACTATTTCAAGACCCCAAAACAAATGGAATTTTTATAGCGTTTTTTAAAAGATTGTAAATATTTTAAGAAGAGAACAGATCTCGCACATGTGTGACATTGTTCGTGTTGAGCATGTATGGAATGTTCCAAGATGAGTTATTACTAGCAGCGTACATGTATCCTGTCATATTGTAAAGTACTTTACCACTTGACTCTGCCATCAGTCATATTATGATGTCCTTTACCACTTGACTTTGCCATCAGTCATATTATGATGTCCTTGACCACTTGAAATTGTCATCTATCATTTTATGATGTCCTTTACCACTTGACATTGTCATCTGTCATATTATGAAGTTTATTGTTAGTAAATAAATCCTTTTATGTACACCGTCACATGATCACGACGTCCGAAATATTATGATGCACCGTGTCATAGCATGACACCCTGTCATATTTAAGTTGAAATTTGTCATATGAAGAAGTACCCTGTCATAGTACTTTATGATACACTTTGTCCTTCCAGAATGGCTACTTCATACCAAAAGCAAAACTTTGATTTGGTCTCATCTAAATTTTTATGTACTGCAGAAATTGAGTCCCATTTAAACTTACGTGTCAAGATATGTCTACCATTGCCTGTAGACGGCATATCTTTGATATGTCTACCATTGCCTGTAGACGGCATATCTTTGATATGTCTACCATTGCCTGTAGACGGCATATCTTTGATATGTCTACCATTGCCTGTAGACGGCATATCTTTGATATGTCTACCATTGCCTGTAGACGGCATATCTTTGATATGTCTACCATTGCCTGTAGACGGCATATCTTTGATATGTCTACCATTGCCTGTAGACGGCATATCTTTGATATGTCTACCATTGCCTGTAGACGGCATATCTTTGATATGTCTACCATTGCCTGTAGACGGCATATCTTTGATATGTCTACCATTGCCTGTAGACGGCATATCTTTGATATGTCTACCATTGCCTGTAGACGGCATATCTTTGATATGTCTACCATTGCCTGTAGACGGCATATCTTTGATATGTCTACCATTGCCTGTAGACGGCATATCTTTGATATGTCTACCATTGCCTGTAGACGGCATATCTTTGATATGTCTACCATTGCCTGTAGACGGCATATCTTTGATATGTCTACCATTGCCTGTAGACGGCATATCTTTGATATGTCTACCATTGCCTGTAGACGGCATATCTTTGATATGTCTNTCTCTCTCTCTCTCTCTCTCCTCTCTCTCTCTCTCTCTCTCTCTCTCTCTATATATATATATATATATATATATATATATATATATATATATATATATATATATATATACATTAGATTTATTTACGACATGTTCTCTTTCTCACTGTACATTAGATTTATTCACGACGTGTTCTCGCGCAATCATCTTGGACTATGCATGTCATCCCATTCGTGTAGCTTCGTTCTGTCCAGTAGCTTAGCCAGGGGTAATTGCCACTCGGGCGGGTCAAGCCTATGGCCCCTCCTCCCATTTTCAACGAAAAAATAACTTCAGGTGGCCGAAAATGCCGCCCATCAACATAATGAAAAAAGTGGCGCCCGGGACTGACCGCTACCTCCACACTCCCCTATCCTAAGCCCTTAGTTTTGTCAAGGTCCATCCATCACGACACACGAACATCTCAATGATGGGTTTGTTTGGGCGCGTAACGAGGCTATTGTTTCAAATCCATACATCATAGTCATGTGCCCTGATCTGTGTGATTTACTTCTTGACGCGCATGCGCCGTGGAGAGCCCAATCTTCGAGACAGACGATAGTTCTGTTGAAAAGGAAGTTTATTACTGGATTATTTTCCCAAAATACACAGACGATAAGGACCCAAAATATATCATACATAGAAAGTCTGCCATAAAATAGAACCCTACCCAAACAAAAATAAAGACACAGACACGTATTTATTGTTAAAACTTGAAATAAAAATGAAGAGGAACCTAGTAACTCACACCAATAGCGCTGAAGAAGATGGCTCATCGAAATTTCTATCAGCGATACCAGCAAAGCAAGCAGTGGCAGGGACTCCGATTACGATACCGGTTCCAGCTTCACGAGTTCGTCTAATCTTGTCCTCTGGGCGTGTACAACAATGAAAACTTTGCCCCATGTAAGGGACGCCCACTCGAGGATGCACCGCTTTGGGCTGGACTATATAATGGGAGAGAGCTAAATTAGTGCATCAGTGAGAAATCAAGCGGGACATTTTCTGGTTTACTGGAGGAAAGTAAAGCCCTAGCCTAGCATTACTTGAGGAGAGTAGGGCTCTAGCCTAGCATTACTTGAAGACAGTTGGGCCCTAGCCTAGCATTACTTGAGGAGAGTAGGGCTCTAGCCTAGCATTACTTAAGGAAACTAGGGCCGTAGCCTTGCATTACTTGAAGACAGTTGCGCCTTAGCCTACCATTACTTGAGGAGAGTAGGGCTCTAGCCTAGCATTACTTAAGGAAACTAGGGCCGTAGCCTTGCATTACTTGAAGACAGTTGGGCCTTAGCCTACCATTACTTGAGGAGAGTAGGGCTCTAGCCTAGCATTACTTGAGGAGAGTAGGGCCCTAGCCTAGCATTACTTGAGGAGAGTAGGGCTCTAGCCTAGCATTACTTAAGGAAACTAGGGCCGTAGCCTTGCATTACTTGAAGACAGTTGGGCCCTAGCCTAGCATTACTTGAAGACAGTAGGGCCCTAGCCTAGAAATACTTGAGGAAACTAGGGCCCAGCCTAGCATTACTTGGTCCACTTATGGTAAAAGATTTAAACCATCCAATCTTGGCTGCGTCCAAATAAAAAAAATAAAAATCTAACGACTTGTTTACACAATGACATCCCACCAATATATTTTTTTTTCTAAATGACATCCTGCCAATAGACTTGTTTACACAATGACATCCCACCATTAGATTTTTTTTCTAAATGACATCCTGCCAATAGACTTGTTTACACAATGACATCCCACCAATATATTTTTTTTTCTAAATGACATCCTGCCAATAGACTTGTTTACACAATGACATCCCACCATTAGATTTATTTTCTAAATGACATCCTGTCAATAGACGTGTTTACACAATGACATCCCAACAATAGATTTGTTTTCTATATGACATCCTGCCAATAGACTTGTTACACAATGACATCCCACCAATAGATTTCTTTTCTAAATGACATCCGGCATCTAGACCTGTTTTATAAACCCCATCCTGATACTAGACTAGTTTCATATACTATATCCCATTAATTTACTGGTGTACCACAATGACATCTCAACAAAAGAAATGTTTTACAGGATGACATCCCACCATTATACATTATTAATGAATGACATCCAAATAATCGAGGCATTTTCCAGAACAGCTTGCCGTGAACAGACAGTGTACATTATCAGAGGTTCTCAGCCTCTAACTTTATTTCACAGAGCGGCGTCCCTGCGTAAGACAATATCTATATTTCATGTCACAGGCAGTCGTTCAAAGACATGCGAACGTTATGTAATTACAGGTCAAGATGAGTCCTTACACTTACATAGAAAGCTGGAGAAATATTGTTATCATGGGAACGAGGCCTCAGTAAAAAAAAAAATAATAATAAATTAGGCCATTCAAATAAGACCTTCTTTGGTGAAAGGTCGATACACGTGGTCCCAAAATGTGTGTACCAGAACTCAAGTATAAACACACATAAACTCGTTATATGAATTATGTCAACCTGTTTTATATAAGCGCTATTTTTCTCTCCCTTTCACCCCCATTCCCACCAGAAATCTCTCCATTATCCAACGAGCCGAAGGGAATTGAAAAGCAGAGGAAAGAAAACAGAAGAGTTGCTCCGTTTTCCCACGGGTTGCCGAAGTTTGAAAGGGTTTCAAGAAGCATTCACGAGCAAACTGTTACGGGGGGATAACTGGCACCTAGCGCTGAACTCATGGGGGGCTTAAAGGTCTATTAGATGTTAGTTATATGTGTATGTGAACAAGACTTGAACAATAAAAGGTCTATTAAATGTTAGTTATATGTGTATGTGAACAAGACTTGAACAATAGAGGGCAACAGAGAAAAAAAAGGGTGGATTGGTGGTGGTAGGTTGTGTTGTGGTGGGAATAGAAGGGGGACAGGGTATGAAGTGATAGAGAGGCTAGGATGTGAAGGTAGGAGAAATGAAGTGACAGAGAGGCTAGGATGTAAAGGTGGAGGAATGAAGTGATAGAAAGTTTGAAGGTGTGAAGATAGTAGATTGTTAAGACTAAGGTTAGACTACAGGTTGAGATGGGTAGGATTGTGAGTGAAAATGGTTGATGGATGATGTTGCGGTGATGATATTACGGGCTAGTGATTTTGAGCGGTAGTGTTTGGGGTAGTGATGCCTGGGAGGCGCTTTTCTGAGAACTAAATTAGGGGTAGTGATGTTGGGCTGATACTGGCATGGATGCGATGTTCTGGGGCTTTATTTAGGAATGGTGATGTTGGGCTGATACTGGCATGGATGCGATGTTCTGGGGGTTTATTTAGGAATGGTGATGTTGGGCTGATACTGGCCCGGGTTTGAACTGAACTGCGAAGTTTGATAATGAGTGGTCATGTTTTAGTTGTATTTTTACTTGGTAATATCGGGGTTGTAATGTCGGTCTATGAAAGATTGGTGACGAATTCGTGGTTGTGATGTTGTAATAGAGACGGTGAATTGTAGAAGTGGCAGTGATAACGTTCCAGTGGTGATCTCGAGTTGGGTGCTTCTCGGCAATTAGCAATGACATGCACTGGTCGGATGAATCAAGATGGCGGTCTTATGGTAATACTCCCGACTTTCCCCTCCCCATAACCGGAGAATTCTTTAAGACATATACGTGCTGTAACCAATTCACAATTACGGTCACTAACCCAATGTTACCGGTCCATAATGACGTCACATTTGTCCTTCTCGGACAAAAGCAATATTTCGTCAAGAAGGCATTTTTTTTAGTCGTTCTTGGAACATAAAAGCCATTTATAAGAGCAGGTAGTTCAACTTACGTGATGGCTTTCACGACCTCTGCTGGCGTGACCTAGCGTTTATTAGGTGATAGGAGCTACCCCCCCCCCCACACACACACACATACACACTTTTTTCTGTATGGTTGTTCTCTAGATCTTGTCTAACATCCCCTTGTTGTTGATGGTAGCTGGTCGTATGTTGATTACATTCATCAAACGTGTTGGCAGGGAGAAGAAGACGATCGCGTCATAGGATTGTATGTAAAAACCAATTATCGTTTATTCTCTACCCAATGTTTGACGTCATCTGCCGTGTACGTCACCAAAAGTCTTGGCGTGACATGATTATCACGTTTGGAGGGGGGGGGTAGTGAGTGGGGGGGGGCCGCTGCGGTCAGAGAAGTTGACCAAAACAACCAATATTATAAGAAATACTGTTAGACTCTGCAGACGTTGTACTCATGAAGTAATTAATAACTGGATGTTTGTAGCGACAGACAAACAAGCGACGTGACGCAATGTTGTTTAGTTGTTGCTGCGTCTGTGTGGGCCTTCCTGCTGCTCAAGTGTGGGCCTTCCTGCTGCGTCTGTGTGGGTCTCCCTGCTGCTTCTGTGTGGGCCTCCCTGCTGCTTCTGTGTGGGCCTCACTGCTGCTTCTGTGTGGGCATCCCTGCTACTTCTGTGGGGGCCTTCCTGCTGCCCCTTTTGTGGGCCTCCCTGCGTCTGTGTGGGTCTGCCTGCTGCTTCTGTGTGGGCCTCGCTGCTGCTTCTGTGTGGGCCTGGGCCTTCCTACTACTTCTATGTGGGCCTCCCTGCTGCTTCTGTGTGGGCCTTCCTACTTTTTCTGTGTGGGCCTCCCACTGCGTGGGCCTCTGTGGGGGCCTTCCTGTTGCTTATGTGTTGGTTTTCCTGTTGCTTCTGTGTGGGCCTCCCTGCTGCTTCTGTATGGGCATTCCTGTTGCTTCTGTGTTGGCCTTCCTGCTGCTTCTGTGTGGGCCTTCCTGTTGCTTCTGTGTGGGTCTCCCTGCTGCTACTGTGTGGGCCTTCCTGCTGCTTCTGTGTGGGCCTCCCTGCTGCTTCTGTATGGGCCTCCCTGCTGCTTCTGTGTGGGGCTTCCTGCTGCTTTTGTGTGGGCACTGTGTGGGCCTCCCTGCTGCTTCTGTGTGGGCCTTCCTGCTGCTTCTGTGTGGGTCTCCCTGCTACTTCTGTGTGAGCCTTCCGGGCTGGTGGGGATGTGGGGGGGGGGGGTTATGACGCAATCTCATCTTCAAGATTATTTTAGGATTAAGGTTTAATTTTAATTGAGGTTACTCTGTGATCTTCGTGTCATTGTTGTCTGTGATTTGAACAACTTAATTGTTTCAAACGCGTAATTAGCCACCCACCTTAGAACTAATCAAAGTCATCTAGTTATAAACTAAACAAGTCCACAGTTTTCATCACCGTTATTCTTAAATCAAGTATTTAAACCTATGTATTTTTTTTCAAAATTTTTTGTGTGTTCTTTCTTCGCCTTGTTAACACATGTTTTTTTTATTTACATTTAGTTTTGTTATAAGACGAAATTCTTAAACCACACTTAGACTTATCTCAGGATTTTAATATTTTTCTTCAGTTTAAATTTTTTTTAAAAAAGGTTATCTTTTTTTTTGGGGTGCGCAGTTTTTTCAAAATACAATATTATGTAACACTCTACTTAAACTTGTGCTAAAATGATGTCAGGGGAGTATTTAGAGTTAGTGAAGCTCGGGGCGGGGCAAGCATTTAGCCGTCCACTTCAGTGAAAATAATGCTGCGGTTTGCTGAAAATTCCTCTGTCCCTCATTTTAAAGGAAATAAAAACAATATATAAACATTACTTTAAACAAATTACACGCGTTCCCAAAAAATGTGCTAAAAATTTAAAAAAAAATTAATGTCAATAAAAAAACTTCAGAGTAGCTGTAGGCATATGACTTAAAAAACGTGGGGCGCCCATGAACGTAATGTTCTTTGCAAATCGCAAAGACATATTCGCAGCGGTATCGTTATTTTCATTACTGGTATCAAGATCACGACCGACGGCATCATACAAATGTAATACAAGGCAGCTGTGAGAACTCATACTTCCTGTCGCTCTCAGAAACAGCCAGACACTGCAGCCTTTCAAAACTGAGTTGAAAACACATCTTTTTCGCACTCCCTTGCTGGGGTGATGTAGTCTATCTCCATGTTTCTAGCTTGCTCATATTCCTCGATGTATATTGGCTTGTATAGTGCATTGGCTTGCATGCAGATTTTGTATTGTTGCGTTTCGTATGTTAATGTAAACAAATTTAAATTGTCATATATGAGTGACTTGTATCACGCTTCAAGCCTTAATTAGGGATGAAGAGTGTTTTTGAAATGCACTTTATTATTATTATTATTATTACTGTTGACCTACTGAAGGGTTGTATTGTCCTCGGGGGTGGGTGAATGTACAGAATTTCATGAGATGCAATATCTTATCTTAAAGGTCCCTCAAGGATCAGTGGAGTTCACTAATGATGAAGGGCTCTATTGTTATTGGGGTTCGGTGATTTAACAAAGTTTCAGCTCGTGTGAAGATCAGAAATTAGGTCAACACGGAGATGTTAAACTCGACCCGCAGATGTCATTCAAAGGTCAGTGGAAGTCACTGAAGACTTGCTGATCATGAAGGTTTGTATTGTCATGTGGTGGTTAAATTTACATAGTTTTAGCTCCACTGGACATCAGGAGTTGTGTCCAAATTAAGCCATTAGATTTGACTCAGACAAACATACAGACAGACAAAATGGCCAGCCAAAGAAAAGCGTGTAAAAAAAAAGGGACGCTCAGAGAGACGCCCCCTTCATTCGCCCCTGGCACAAGCCCCCTTCCTACCCCCTTGGCACACGCTTCTTTCCTACGCCACTGCATAACCTTCCCACAGCTGATTGTTTTGTTGTTGTTTTTTCTTTATTTACAACCCAAAGTTTGTAGGGAGGAGAGCTGTAAATGACATGATGGATGAAGGTTTGTGATATAACATCAAAGACCACAGGAAGTAAGCAACACAAAAACTGGGGGAAAGATGCATGTAGTTTATTACAGTGCACCCCGACCTTAGGATATTTTCACATTGGAGTGTCAGGTGTGAGACAGTCGACGTCAAGCAGCCCCCCACCGCACCCACACCACACCACCACCGCACCCACGCCACACCACCACCGCATCCACACCACACCACACCACCACCGCATCCACACCACACCGCACCCACACAACACCACCACCGCACCCCACACCACACCACACCGCCACCGCAGCCCACACCACACCACACCACCACGCACCCCACACCACACCACCACCGCACCCACACCACACCACCACCGCACCCACACCACACCACCACCGCACCCACACCACACCACCACCGCACCCACACCACCACCGCACCCACACCACACCACCACCGGATCCACGACACACGCACGAAATAAAGACGTGGACAAATCTGTTAAAAGTTGTTTCAGAATTCAAAACGTTTGTAAGCTAATTGATATCAAACACAAGAAACAACCTTTTCTCGCCACTCCTCGCCGGGGATCCAACTCGTCTTTCAGCAGTCTTCATGACGTCACAAAACAGTCACGTGCCCCCGTGTCTCCACCATTACCATCCCCTCCCCTATGAGATGACCCCCATGACAACTGGAAACATCAAAGCACAAAATATGATGCGTAATATGTAGCTTCTGCTTCAGTTACTATCATTAATAATCTGGGTGGCCGAGTGGTCTCAACTGAAACTGAGCAAACCTCAAGTTGGTGGTCTGGAGTTCATTTCCAGCCAAAAACTAAAACATCACCCCGGGTGGATGAGACTCGTCAACCTTGGTCGGCAACTCACGTAAGAGAAGGAAACTCTGAATTGAGTTGGAGTCCCGTAAGGTGCATACAATGATAATTCCTGCAACCGTACCCATCCCTGGTCGTCTTGACGTAGGGTCCTGCCACTGGATACGGTAGGCCCGGACGAGAGAGTGAGGTTGACGCCGCGCAACTCTTCCTCACTTTAAACAAAAGTCACCCGCGCAAGTCATCAGTAACCGGACGACTCAATGGTCCTAGTCGATTTTCGACGGACGAACAACAAAATTATCATTAATAAGTGGTCAGTTAATTGGTGCGCAAATAGAACCCTAAATAAAACTGTGAATGAATTATTTCCCTTCTCAAAATTAATATATTGCTTAAAATTAGAGACCGACCGAAAGTGATTTTCTGATTTCGGCCGAAGCCAAAAATAGGCCGAAAGTTTTAAAATGACTTTCGGCCGAAACCGAAAAAAGGCCGAAAGTTTTAAAATGACTTTCGGCCGAAACCAAAAAAAGGCCGAAAGTTAAAAATGAATTTTGGCCGAAGCCGAAACCGAAGCCGAAGCCGAAACTGAAAATGAAATATTAAGATATTTTGAAATTCGTTCCCGCATACATTCTGCTTACATCGAAAATGATGTGGGAAAGTTTAAATATTTACATTCTTTTTTATAAAAATGAGATGATCGTAAATATTAATAAATAAACATCTAATTTAGGGGTCTCAAACTCGCGGCCCGTGAGCCCTTTGTGACCCGCAAGACGATATTTTGCGGCCCGCTACATGACAGAAAAGTTTAGTGTAAATGCGCCGGCCCGTTTCCCCCATTCTCATATATATAACGTGACTCTCCACGACGGTTTCAGTCGATCTCACCGACTAATCTAATTCTGATTTTTTTTTTAAATGACTCTATATATTTTTGTATGCCAGGTCTCTGGCAACAGTGAGTAGTTCTTGAGATCCCTTAATTATTCCCTTGTTATTTATAAAGGTTGACCAGATTGTAACAGTTGTAATCGCTTTTTTGTGGATTATTTGATGCGGCCCACTCTTATTCAAAGATAATTTGAGTTTGATACCCTTGATCTAATGAATACTTTGGATTTTACCATTTTAATATAAAAGTAATTTAAATTGCTTCACAATTTTATCAAAGTTTGTCTGGTAGGAGAAAATTTGGCAAAAATTGGGGAGGGGGGGAGGAGGGGAAATTAATGCAAAATATTATTTGTTTAAACCGGGTCTCTAAAAAATATGGTTCTAAAAGATCACTTAATTTGTTTTTAAAGATCTTTTGGTTGGTTGTTATTGATCGGTTAGTTTGTTCTTAAAGATCGGTGAGTTTGTCATAAAGATCGCTTAGATTGTTCTAAAATATCGCTTAGTTTCATCTTAAAGATCGCTTAATTTGTTCTTAAAAATCGCTTAGTTTGTTGTTAAAGATCGCTTAGTTTGTTGTTAAAGACCGTTTAGTTTGTTCTTAAAGATCGCTTAGTTTGTTGTTAAAGATCGTTTAGTTTGTTGTTAAAGACCGTTTAGTTTGTTGTTAAAGATCGCTTAGTTTGTTGTTAAAGATCGCATAGTTTGTTGTTAAAGATCGTTTAGTTTGTTGTTAAAGATCTTTTAGTTTGTTGTAAAAGATCACTTAGTTTGTTGTTAAAGATCTCCAGTTTTTGTTAATGATCTCTTTATTTTTTCTTAAAGATCGGTTAGTTTGTTCATAAAGATCGCCTGGTTTGTTGTTAAAGATCGTTTAGTTTGTTCTTAAAGATCGCATTAGTTTGTTGTTAAAGATCGTCTAGTTTTTGTTAATGATAGCTTTATTTGTGCTTAAAGATCGCTTAGTTTGTTGTAAATTCGCTTCGTTTTTTTTCATAAAGATCGCTTAGTTTGTTCTTAAAGATAATTGATTTTGTTCCTTAAGATCAATTAGTTTGTGCTTAAAGATCTTTCAGTTTGTTCCTAACGAACATTTAGTCTTCTGTTAAAGATCGCTTAGTTTATTCTTATAAATCATTAAAGATCATTTGTTTTGTTCTTAAAGATCATTTAGTTCGGTCTTAAAAATCGTTTAGTTTGTTATTAAAGATCGCTTGGATTGTTCTTAAAGATCGCTTAGTTTGTTTTAAAGATCGTTTAGTTTGTTTTTAAATGTCGCTTAGTTTGTTGTTAAATATCATTTAGTTTGTTCTCAAAGATCGCTTAATTTGTTCTTAAATGTCTCTTAGTTTGTTGTTAAATATCGCTTTTGCTTAGTATTAAATGACCGAAAACCTGAGTCACTTTCGGCCGAAATTAAGCCGAAAGTTAACTTTCAGTTTCAGCCGAAACCGAAAATTGGCCGAAAGGGATAAAATGGCCATTTTCGGCACCGAAACCGAAGCCGAAGCCGAAATTCGGTCGGCCTCTACTTAAAATGTCAACTTTTGGTTGAAAAACTTGACACCACTTTTCTGTAGCAAGTTGAATAAGGTTTCCTTTGCTAGCCTTTTGCCGAAAGCAACAGTTCAGAATAGTTTTGTTTAGACTTAGTCACGTGGTCTGAGACTCTACTTCTGATAGTGTTTCTCCACCTGTCAAGGAACCCCGACTCATCTCTCAAGCAACCACGACTCATCTCTCAAGGAACTACGACTCACCTGTCAAGGAACCACGACTCATCTCTCAAGGAACTACGACTCATCTGTCAAGGAACCACGACTCATCTCTCAAGGAACTACGACTCACCTGTCAAGCAACCACGACTCATCTCTCAAGGAACTACGACTCACCTATCAAGGAACCACGACTCATCTCTCAAGGAACTACGACTCACCTGTCAAGCAACCACGACTCATCTCTCAAGGAACTACGACTCACCTGTCAAGCAACCACGACTCATCTCTCAAGGAACTACGACTCACCTGTCAAGCAACCACGACTCATCTGTCAATGAACCACCACTCGCCTGTCAAGCAACCCCGACTCACTTGTCAAGGAAGAAAGTGCTAAAAAAAAAGAAAATCCAACATTAATTTTTTCGCTGGTCTGTGCAGCAGTGTGAATAGATTCACGCCTATCATTAATGCACATTCAGTCATGATCATTTTCAATATCATTAAAGCCCATGGGATATTCTGGCCATGGGATATCCTTCCCTTCAGACCGATTCATGTCTCTTCATCTCCACCCGTATCCCAGTGTGTTAATATTGTGACCCGCCAAATGCATAAAAAATGAACTGCTCATTTCTTCATTCAGTTCTGTGATTATTTTCATTCTTGTTGTGAACTCAGTTTTGATGTTGCCGTAAAGCATTTTATTATGCAAATACAAATAACGAATTATAACTGAACGAAATCTGTTGAATTTATGTTTTGTCTGTGAATCGCGTTTAGATGACTTGCAGATGTGTTACTACCTGAGAATTGTGTGCTGTAAGAATAAAAAGAATACTTATTCGGAGTTTATTTCATTTGAAAAGTGAAATGGCCTGTACCTCGGAAAGGTTTTATTTGAAATCCGAATGGCCCTTGAAACCATGTGGGTTGGTTACCCTTGCTTTGAACCTTCCAACAATCTCAGTGTCCTGTCATATGGTGAGCTGTCTGCCCCTTGATTACCCTTGCTTTGAACCACCAAACCATCTAAGTCTCCTGTCAAAGGGTGAGCTGTCTGCCCCTTGGTTACCCTTGCTTTGAACCAGCCAACCATCTCAGTCTCCTGTGGCATGGTGAG
Organism: Lymnaea stagnalis; assembly: GCA_964033795.1. NCBI lineage: Eukaryota > Metazoa > Mollusca > Gastropoda > Lymnaeidae > Lymnaea > Lymnaea stagnalis. The sequence continues at coordinate 1,073,057 of CAXITT010000081.1, forward strand.
CTTTCTGCCCTTTGGTTACCCTTACTTTGAACAATCAAACCATCTCAGTCTCCTGTAACAGGGTGAGCTGTCTTCTAGTAATCAACAATGATTAGGGCTTAGATATTGACTCCTCCATAGAATAGATTGGACCTCCTCTATAGCATATATTGGGCCTCCTCCATAGCATTTATTAGTCCGGCTCAATAGCATATTTTGGACCTCCTCCATGGAATGTATTGGAACTCCTCTATTGCATATATTGGACCTTCTCTATAGCATATATTGGTCCTCCTCTATAGCTTATACATTGGACCTGCTTCAAATAATATATACGACCTCCTCTATAGCATAACTTAGGCCTCCTCCATAGATATATTGTACCTCCTCCACAAAATATATTGGACCGTCTCCAAAGAAAATATTGGACCTCCCCAATAGAAATAAATTGGACCTCCTCCTTAGAATATATTGGACCGATTCCATAGCATACATTTGACATCTCCACAGAATTTCGGCTTCGGTTTCGGCACCAAAAGTGGCCATTTTATCACTTTCGGCCAAGTTTCGTTTTCGGTCGAAAGAAAAACGTTAACTTTCGTTTTTTTTCGGTTTCGGCCGAAATTGACTTAGACTTTCGGCCATCCGGCCGAAAGTAACAGAGGTTTTCGGTCATCTAATTCTCAGCAAAAGCGATATTTAACAACAAACTAAGCGACATTTGAGAACAAAATAAACGATCTTTAAGAATAAATTAAGCGAACTTTAAGAACAAACTAAACGATCTTTAAAAACAAATAAAGTGGTCTTTAAAAACAAATAAAGCGATCCTTAAGAACAAATTAAGCTATCTTTGAGAACAAACCAAACGATATTTAACAACAAACTAAGCGACATTTAAGAACAAACTAAACGATCTGTAAAACAAACTAAGCGATCTTTAAGAACAATCTAAGCTATCTTTAATAAAAAACTAAACGCTCTTAAAGAACAAACTAAGCAATTTTTAAGAACGAACTAAATGATCTTTAAGAACAAAACAAATTATCTTTAATAGTAAACTAAATGATCTTTAAGAACAAACTGAATGATCTCTAAGAACAACTAAGCGATATTTAAGAACAAAATCAATGATCTCTAAGAACAACTAAGCGATATTTAAGAACAAAATCAATGATCTTTAAGAACAAAATTAGCGATCTTTATGATTATACTAGACGATCTTTTAATAACAAAACAAAGCGATCTTTAAGAAAAAACTTAGCGATATTTTTTAACAAACTAAATGATCTTTAATAACAAACTAAAAGATCTATAAACAAAAACTAAACGATCTTTAAGAACAAACTAAGCGATCTTAAAAAACAAATAAACGATTATTAACAACAAAATGAGAGATCTTTATGAACAAACTAACTGATCTTTAAGAACAAATAAAGCGATCATTAACAAAAAACTGAACGATCTTTAACAACAAACTAAGCGATCTTTAAGAACAAACTAAACGATCTTTTACAATAAGATGCTATATTAGATGTTTATTATTAATATTCACGATTATCTCATTTTTTATAAAAAGAATGTAAATATTTATACTTTCTCCCATCATTTTCGATGTATGCAGAATGTATGCAGGAAAGAATTTCAAAACATCTAAATATTTCATTTTCGGTTTCGGCTTCGGTTTCGGCCGCAAGTCATTTTAACTTTCGGCCTTTTTTCGGTTTCGGCCGAAAGTCATTTTAAAATTTCGGACTATTTCGGCCGAAATCAGAAAATCACTTTCGGTCGGTCTCTAACACCACCGACACAAGTAGCGTCACTTTGTGCGTCCCAACCAAGCTCAATTTCAGATGTCAAAATAATGGCGTTGATGTACACACATTAGCAAAACTTACAGGAACGGTTATTCAAAAGCGCCCGGCCTGTCGTCCAGTAAAACTTTAAATAATGGTATTTAGAGAGTGCGGGACGAAGACAGCACGCCCCACGGGGTAGCAACAAGTGTCAGCACAAAGGAGCCATTTCCAGCACTCTGGCGAATACTGTTCAACCGATTGCAATAAATAAATCAGCGAGTTTAGACCAAATTGTTTGGAACAGTTGGAGTCGTAGACTTTTAGATTACTTATCTGGAGTCCTAGAGTTTAGATTACTTGTCTGGAGTCGTAGACTTTAGATTACTTGTCTGGAGTCGTAGACTTTAGATTACTTGTCTGGAGTCGTAGACTTTAGATTACTTGTCTGGAGTCGTAGATTTTAGATTACTTGTCTGGAGTCGTAGACTTTAGATTACTTGTCTGGAGTCGTAGACTTTAGATTACTTGTCTGGAGTCGTAGACTTTAGATTACTTGTCTGGAGTCGTAGACTTTAGATTACTTTTCTGGAGTCGTAGACTTTAGATTACTTGTCTGGAGTCGTAGACTTAAGATTACTTGTCTGGAGTCGTAGACTTTAGATTACTTGTCTGGAGTCGTAGACTTTAGATTACTTGTCTGGAGTCGTAGACTTAAGATTACTTTGCGTTGCGTTATTTTGTTGCGTTTGTTTTAAATGTGGTAAATTACATGACTTTGTACCGGGCTTCGAGCCTTTGGGGATGAAGCATGTTTTTTAACTAAACTATATTATTATTACCATTATTACTACTTGTCTGGAGTCATAGACTTTAGATTACTTGTCTGGAGTCGAATCGTGACGAGTATCATCCTATTAATTTCATTTTAAAAAAAAGGGAAGTATTATCCGCTAATAAATATTTATTGCAATAGCATTAAAGCTGTTTTTCCCAAAAGTGTGTGCGTGTGGGGGGGGGGGGGCGAGAAATCACTCAGGTGATGCGGGGAAAAGGGATCATAAGAGTAGAGCAGAAATTAGCTTTTAAATTATGAAATAAGTTTATATACATTTCATAATTACCTTACACAATTAAAATAATAAATATTTATTGCAATAGCATTAAAGCTGTTTTTCCCAAAAGTGTGTGCGTGTGGGGGGGGGGGGTGCGAGAAATCACTCAGGTGATGCGAGGAAAAGGGATCATAAGAGTAGAGCAGAAATTAGCTTTTAAATTATGAAATAAGTTTATATACATTTCATAATTACCTTACACAATTAAACGCATAATCACTTTGATAGGAGGTGTGAGGCATGGTCAAATAATTCGCAGAGGGTTTGAGACTAGTCAAATAATTTGCAGGAGTTGAAGAGTATAAACAAGTTTGGGACACACTCAATTGAAACCGCCTAGTTCGTTTTAGAAATGACGTCATGGTTTTCATGAACTGATGCTAGTATCGTATTACCGGAGTCGTTCGTAATCGGAGTAAAGTTGAAGTGTCCCGAGTACTAATCACTGTTTTTATTGCTTTTGTATCATTCGATTAGTAAATCTATAAATAACTTCTGTAAGCTTTAGACATTTCCACAACAAACGACAAGCGCCACCTGGGGTCCGTTTACTGTGCAATTATTGGCGACATCTGCCGAGCTGTGATGTAGCAGCGGTCTGAACCCATCAGAACACGGGATGTCAAAGTGTTTTCTGACACCCTTCATTCATGTTTTATCCTGGGGTGGGTTCACATGTTTTATCCTGTCCCATGTTTTGGGTGGGTTCACATGTTTCATCCTGTCCCATGTTTTGGGTGGGTTCACATGTTTCATCCTGTCCCATGTTTGGGGTGGGTTCACATGTTTCATCCTGTCCCGTGTTTGGGGTGGGTTCACATGTTTCATCCTGTCCCATGTTTGGGGTGGGTTCACATGTTTCATCATGTCCCATGTTTGGGGTGGGTTCACATGTTTCATTTTGTCCCATGTTTGGGGTGGGTTCACATGTTTTATCTTGTCCAATGTTTGGGGTGGGTTCAGATGTTTCATCTTGTCCCATGTTTGGGGTGGGTTCACATGTTTCATCTTGTCCCATGTTTGGGGTGGGTTCACATGTTTTATCTTGTCCAATGTTTGGGGTGGGTTCAGATGTTTCATCCTGTCCCATGTTTGGGGTGGGTTCACATGTTTCATCTTGTCCCATGTTTGGAGTGGGTTCAGATGTTTCATCTTGTCCCATGTTTTGGGTGGGTTCACATGCTTCATATTGTCCCATTTTTGGGATGGGTTCACATGTTTCATCCTGTCCCATGTTTGGGGTGGGTTCACATGTTTCATCCTGTCCCATGTTTTGGTTGGGTTCACATGCTTCAACCAACTGTATATCAAACTCTCTCATACTCATTGAGTATGTAGACATTGGTCAATGTTTCGAAGGTTTGCGTGGAGGAGGATAGCGGCATTGGGGAGAAGGACAGCGGCACTGGGGAGAAGGACAATGGCACTGGGGAGAAGGACAATGGCACTGGGGAGTAGGACAGCGGCACTGGGGAGAAGGACAGCGGCACTGGGGAGAAGGACATTGGCACGGGGAGAAGGACAGCGGTACTGGGGAGAAGGACAGCGGCACTGGGGAGAAGGACCACGGCACTGGGGAGAAGGACAGGGGCACTTGGGCGAAGGACAGCGGCCGGGGGG
>CAXITT010000081.1:1092126-1103660 GCA_964033795.1 Lymnaea stagnalis
CTATCTATCTATCTATCTATCTATCTATCTATCTATCTATCTATCTATCTATCTATCTATCTATCTATCTATCTATCTATCTATCTATCTATCTATCTATCTATCTATCTATCTATCTATCTATATGCCTGTCTGTCTGTCTGTCTCTCTGTCTCTCCGTCTCTCTGTCTCTCTGTCTCTCAGTCTCTCTGTCTCTCAGTCTCTCTGTCTCGCTGTCTGTCTGTCTGTCCAATTTATATATATATATATATATTGAAACTATTAATTCCCTAGTCAAGATGGTTTTCTTTCCAATCATGTTGTGAAAGATACAGACAACAATGGTAGTGTTAAAATAGCCCAAGACTTTGCAAGTCTCAGATCTGTGTGCCAGATACTCGCTATTAGCGTCTAAACTTAAGTCGTTTAACGTCTCTGCTCAAATTTCCTTCCATAGATGCATGCTACTATTAAATTGACATTATATAGTTCCCATAATGCACTAGATTAAATCACGGACGTGAACTGACTAAAAAAAAGTCATAGCATTTGATAACAGAACGACATGCTTATTTATGATTTTTAATTTTTTTTATATGCCCGTATATAGCTGAAACGAGCTATAAACACCCCTCCTCCAAACATTGTCGGTCTCAATACATGACTTTCCCATCTACTAAAGTTACTTGACAAAAGCTGCATCATAAGATTCCCTACTGAATTTAATTGAATTGAATATTTATATAGCGCTTGTATCCATGCTACTATAGCATGCTCACAGCACTCTGATGTTCTTAAAGCTATTTAAACAAAAAAAGTCTTTAAATGTTCATTAAAAGATTTTTTTATCATTGTCAATGTCCCTCAAGGATTGGGGCAAACTGTTCCATTATCTTGGTGCTATCGCTTCAGAAGAGCGCACGCCGTAAGTCTTTTTCCTCTGTCCATCCACTCTGGAAACTCTCAGTAAGAACTGTGTTGAAGACCGCAGGCTCTTTAAGGATACGTGTTTAGAAATCAGTTCTTTAAGATATTCCGGTGCTGAGCCTTCGATACAGCTGTACGCCAGGGACAGAGCCTTCTATACAGCTGTACGCCAGGGACAGAGCCTTCTATACAGCTGTACGCCAAGGACAGAGCCTTCTATACAGCTGTGCGCAACGGACAGAGCCTTCTATACAGCTGTACGCCAGGGACAGAGCCTTCTATACAGCTGTACGCCAGGGACAGAGCCTTCTATACAGCTGTACGCCAGGGACAGAATTGTGTGGACAATGCGCTCACTTACATGAAGCCAATGGAGATCTCTAAGACCTGGGATGATGTGGCCAGATTTCTTTATTGGCGATACGATACGTGCTGCAGTATTCTGTATAAGTGCTACGACACCCACACCCCTTTTCCTCTGGTACGCGACCGACCCTTAACAATGAACAATATTATTATTCTAATGTCCCAACTTTTTTTTACATCACAGATTTATTACACCAACTATTTCAGTAAAACAAAAGAAAACATTACGCACCAAACTCAACTTAGGTATTTTGAAGAACCGATTACAGCGCAGGCATCGATACTTTTATTTAGCGGGCTATCGAACATCCGGGAGCCTTAGTGGCATTAGTTGACTGCTACATATGAGAACTGTGTATTTTGATATTAGCTGGGGAATATATTAAAGTTTGAACTAATCGCTGGGGAATATATTAAAGTTTGAACTAATAACTGGCGCTTACATTGAAAATATTCGACGGGGAATTCTAACAGGCGATTAGACTCGTAGCCACTGAACTCTTAAAAGGGACAATACTCGCCACAGTTGTTCAACAACACGTGTATGTGCGTGTATGTTGGAGGGGGGTGGTTACACACTTCTAGACTCTACATAGATTCACCGTTCGAAAATCCTATTCCTCCAAACTGTGGCTATTATAAACATAAAGTACATGACGCTAGACAAACAATATTTTTACATACAGTTAAAGACCTAAGTGACTAAAGGGTTTCAAATGTCCTTTGCTAGTGACCGAAATCATTTTACTGCCTCAAAATTAGACTCCACGCCCATTGTTTGATTCCCCCTGTGGCTGCATGAGACCTGGCAGGACGATACATACAGAAACAAGAAGTAGTTACGCTCTTTTCTACATTGACATAGCCACTCTCTTTCCCACAATGACATAGCTACTCTCTTTTCCATATTTTCATAGCTACTCTCTTTTCCATATTTTCATAGCTACTCTCTTTTCCATATTTTCATAGCTACTCTCTTTTCCATATTTTCATAGCTACTCTCTTTTCCAAATTGACATAGCTACTCTCTTTCCCACATTGACATAGCTACTCTCTTTCCCACATTGACATAGCTACTCTCTTTCCCACATTGACATAGCTACTCTCTTGCCCACATTAACATAGCTACTCTCTTTCCCCACATTGACATAGCTACTCTCTTTCCCCTCATTGACATAGCTACTCTCTTTCCCCACATTGAGATAGCTACTATCTTTCCCACATTGACATATCTACTCTCTTTCTCACATTGGCATGGCTACTCTCTTTCCCACATTCACACACGTTTACAGATTTACCCCACGCCCGTACACAACCATTTTTAGAATGTACTTGAAGTTATTTACTTAAATCAACAGCCAAATAATATGTGTAAACAAATAGTAGGCTAGAAGATGTGGGAACACAATTGGTCTGACCTGGAAATAGTTACAGATATGACCAACTGTTTCAATGAATCTCCCTTACGTCAGGGCAATTCATACCAGCCAACCCCCCCCCCCCCCCCCCCCCAGTTTGTATGCTCAGTGTTATGCAACGCGAGACGAAGGCTTCCCTACAGGTGCTGTCACCTTCCAAAGCGAAATGACCTGAAAGTAGGTCAAACTACAGTTTTCCTCCGAAATTATGTCAATCTCAGCGAAATGTTGAGTGTTTTGGGCATGATTATGCAATTTCCAAAACGGCCCCCGGTGTCTCTGATGGCTGGGTCACGACGTCCATCATCTGGAAGATGTGTTTGAAATATGCTGAGTTTATTTGATCAGGTCCATGCCATTGAGATGGTGTGGAATTTTGTTTTAACGATAACAATTTTGTTTCCGTACTCGGTCATAATTACTCCGACATTCTGTAGATCATATGCCTTAGACAGTGTTTACCGAAATGGTTGGTGGGTTACAAACAAGAGATTGTTGAAAAGACAAGTTTTAAATTACCACACCAACAACAAGCCTTTGTGGTTAGGGTTGACGCGATCACGTGATACGTGCGGTCACAAGTGCCCGTCTCGTGGCCACAGTCATAGGGTTGGTATTCACGCACAAAGAACTTTTTTTTAAACAAATAAACTTTTTAAAAAAAATGAAGAGAAAATCACGGAGGTCGAAAATAACCTGTTGTCATATTTTTAATTGGCATTATATATAAATATCTTAATAGAGTTAAATTTATAGTTACATTTAATGTGTGTGTGTGTTTATATGTTGATCTACTGCGATGGTCTATTCAGCGATATTTATATTTAATGTCACACGGTATGTCTCGCATTGCTTCGAAGATGACTTAGAATAATCTTCACGTACACGTTATAATCTATCAATGTTAGCCCCCTCTATCGAAAGGGAATCTGCGCGTTTGCGTCTGCCGTGTGACGCTCTAACCCGGACACGCAACTCTAGGTCACACCGCCATCAGATCGATCTGTAAAAGTGCAGACCAGGCCCATTCTACTGCCCTCCCTTTGAACACGCCGATCGCTATCAAGAAACTAGCGACTACTATTTCCGTCGCTCACTCTCGCGTAACCTAAGTTCAGGTGCTTAGTTAGGTATGAGAGTCACAGGGTACTACCGCACCAACAAGTCACCGACTCGCGATGGAACAGGGGTTCTAAATCTCTCTGCGGCGCCGCTCATCCTCTGGACGTCAAAAATATTTACCGCACCCCGTAACTTAAACATTGGACACAAACCTGATTTGCTACTGACACTGCGCCCCTCAGCACAAGGGGATGCTGGCGCCCCTCACCACAAAGGGTTGCTGGCGCCCCTCAACACAAGGGGATGCTGGTGCCCCTCACCAAAAGGAGATGCTGGCGCCCTCACCACAAAGGGATGCTGGCACCAAGAGTTGAGAACCTTTACGATAAAAGGACGTTTAATCTATAACATCCTAAACATGGTATAGATGTCAATCTGGTAGTTCAGTGGTTCTCAATCTTCCTAATACCGCGACCCGTTAATACAGTTCCTCTTGTTGTGGTGACCCCCAAACATACAATTATTTTCGTTGCTACTTCATATATGTATGTTTTCCGATGGTCTTACGCGACACCTGTGTCATGGTCGTTTGACCCCCAAAGGGGTCGCGACCCATAGGTTGAGAACCGCTGTGGCAGTTGACGGTCCCAACGATTTGAACAATAGGAATCGTCAAGTTTTTGTCGACTATGACCTTACACACACACACACACACACATACACACACCACAAAAATGAGTCGGGGGAAAAAAATTGTTGACGTCATTCTTCCCTTCTATTACCGGAATACGTATAAATACACATGCGTAACACGATATAGCGTAGATATGCAACCATTGGCCTTAACGGAAATCCTGCCCCAGGACCCAACTGTTGACAAATTTACTTATTATTACTTGAAGGTAGCATCGGAATCAATGATGTTTTGACAGCGCATAGCTCGTGGCTTCTTCTTCTGTGCAGTTTATTTTATGGAGTTAAAAACTGTAGGTTACAAAGTATACGATACATCAAATCGTTCAAAACACCCACAACAACACGCCCACCCTTACCTCTCATTGTGGGTAAACATGTCAATCAAATAAGATTGTCGTGTCAGAACGGTTCTATATTGCTTCAGGGGATGTGACTCAATCTTCATTGCTTCAGGGTGATTTGACTCAATCTTCATTGCTTCAGGAGATGTGACTCAACCTTCATTGCTTCAGGTGATGTGACTCAATCTTCATTGCTTGTGGGTGATGTGACTCAATCTTCATTGCTTGTGGGTGATGTGACTCAATCTTCATTGCTTGTGGGTGATGTGACTCAATCTTCATTGCTTCAGGGGATGTGACTCAATCTTAATTGTTTCAGGGCGATTTGAATAAATCTTCATTGTCTCAGGGGAAGTGACTCAATCTTCTTTGCTACAGGGTATGTGACTTAACCTTCATTGCTTCATGGGAGGTGACTCAATCTTCATTGCTTCAGGAGATGTGACTCAATCTTCATTGCTTCAGTGCGATTTGAATAAATCTTCATTGCTTCAGGGGATGTGACTCAATCTTCATTGCTTCCGGGGATGTGACTCAATCTTCATTGCTTCAGTGCGATTTGAATAAATCTTCATTGCTTCAGGAGATGTGACTCAATCTTCATTGCTTCCGGGGATGTGACTCAATCTTCATTGCTTCAGTGCGATTTGAATAAATCTTCATTGCTTCAGGAGATGTGACTCAATCTTCATTGCTTCCGGGGATGTGACTCAATCTTCATTGCTTCCGGGGATGTGACTCAATCTTAATTGCTTCAGTGCGATTTGAATAAATCTTCATTGCTTCAGTGCAATTTGAATAAATCTTCATTGCTTCAGTGCGATTTGAATAAATCTTCATTGCTTCAGGAGATGTGACTCAATCTTCATTGCTTCCGGGGATGTGACTCACTCTTCATTGCTTCCGGGGATGTGACTCAATCTTCATTGCTTCCGGGGATGTGACTCAATCTTCATTGCTTCCGGGGATGTGACTCAATCTTCATTGCTTCAGGGGGTGTGACTCAATCTTCATTGCTTCCGGGGATGTGACTCAATCTTCATTGCTTCCGGGGATGTGACTCAATCTTCATTGCTTCCGGGGATGTGACTCAATCTTCATTGCTTCAGGGGATGTGACTCAATCTTCATTGCTTCAGGGGATGTGACTCAATCTTCATTGCTTCAGGGGATGTGACTCAATCTTCATTGCTTCAGGGGATGTGACTCAATCTTCATTGCTTCAGGGGATGTGACTCAATCTTCATTGCTTCAGGGGATGTGACTCAATCTTCATTGCTTCAGGGGATGTGACTCAATCTTCATTGCTTCAGGGGATGTGACTCAATCTTCATTGCTTCAGGGGATGTGACTCAATCTTCATTGCTTCAGGGGATGTGACTCAATCTTCATTGCTTCAGGGGATGTGACTCAATCTTCATTGCTTCAGGGGATGTGACTCAATCTTCATTGCTTCAGGGGATGTGACTCAATCTTCATTGCTTCAGGGGATGTGACTCAATCTTCATTGCTTCAGGGGATGTGACTCAATCTTCATTGCTTCAGGGGATGTGACTCAATCTTCATTGCTTCAGGGGATGTGACTCAATCTTCATTGCTTCAGGGGATGTGACTCAATCTTCATTGCTTCAGGGGATGTGACTCAATCTTCATTGCTTCAGGGGATGTGACTCAATCTTCATTGCTTCAGGGGATGTGACTCAATCTTCATTGCTTCAGGGGATGTGACTCAATCTTCATTGCTTCAGGGGGATTTGACTCAATCTTCATTGTCTCAGGGGAAGTGACTCAATCTTCTTTGCTACAGGGTATGTGACTTAACCTTCATTGCTTCATGGGAGGTGACTCAATCTTCATTGCTTCAGGAGATGTGACTCAATCTTCATTGCTTCAGTGCGATTTGAATAAATCTTCATTGCTTCAGGGGATGTGACTCAATCTTCATTGCTTCCGGGGATGTGACTCAATCTTCATTGCTTCCGGGGATGTGACTCAATCTTCATTGCTTCCGGGGATGTGACTCAATCTTCATTGCTTCAGGGGATGTGACTCAATCTTCACTGCTTCAGGGCGATTTGACCCAATCTTCATTGTCTCAGGGGAAGTGACTCAATCTTCTTTGCTACAGGGTATGTGACTTAACCTTCATTGCTTCATGGGAGGTGACTCAATCTTCATTGCTTCAGGAGATGTGACTCAATCTTCATTGCTTGTGGGTGATGTGACTCAATCTTCATTGCTTCAGGGCGATTTGACTCAATCTTCATTGCTTCCGGGGATGTGACTCAATCTTCATTGCTTCAGTGCGATTTGAATAAATCTTCATTGCCTCAGGGGATGTGACTCAATCTGCATTGCTTCAGGGGATGTGACTCAATCTTCATTGAAATACTTGACCAGCTTACCGCCCTACACCCACACACGTTACAAACACAAATGTAAGAACCAAATAACAATGACAGTTACCTTATACGATGCCAGGCAATATTGGCTGGCGCTGTCACTAAATAAAGACTGCCGTAATATAGGCTTGCGCTGTCACAAAATAAAGATAACCGCTCTATTGGCTGGCGCTGTCACAAAATAAAGATAACCGCACTATTGGCTGGCGCTGTCACAAAATAAAGATAACCGCACTATTGGCTGGCTCTGTCACAAAATAAAGATAACCGCACTATTGGCTGGCGCTGTCACAAAATAAAGATAACCGCACTATTGGCTGGCGCTGTCACAAAATAAAGATAACCGCACTATTGGCTGGCGCTGGCACAAAATAACGATAACCGCACTATTGGCTGGCGCTGTCACAAAATAAAGATAACCGCACTATTGGCTGGCGCTGTCACAAAATAAAGATAACCGCACTATTGGCTGGCGCTGTCACAAAATAAAGATAACCGCACTATTGGCTGGCGCTGTCACAAAATAAAGATAACCGCACTATTGGCTGGCGCTGTCACTAAGTAATGATATACGCAACTACTTCAAAACTTTCAAATAGCCCAAAATGGAACAGGAATTTGGGATTGGTCAAAACTAGGAACACTACTACTGGGTAGTCACGTGGCCAGATCAGCAAAGTTACTGATGTCTTCTGAAGGTGACGGTGTCAGCGAGAGTCAGAGGGTGTCAGGGGGTGGCAGAGGGTGGCAGGGGTATCGACATTAATATCTGCTGAAGCGTGACTGAGCAGGACGCTCTTGCACGACCGCTCACGAAGAGCGGCGTCCAAGACCCCGGTCCGACGTATTCGTAACCGTTAAAGTCAAAACCAGGATCAGGGACCCCCCCGTTGAGAAGCAACGGACGCGGATTGGCCTGGCTCGTGAAACCCCCCACGTGTCCGGGGTCCACTTGTACAAATTGGCCCGGTTGTGAAACCGACCAGGCCGGGCAGAAGACTATTTCGAGCAAAATCTTCCCGCCGCCGCGGCGCAGCCAATGCTCCGGCCAGACGTATATCCAAGTTAGAAGCTGCCGCAGTCAAAACTGTCGGAAACAGCAGGGCATGTGCCACAAAACCAGCCTTTCACCTTCCAGAGGGTTCAGAAGGTGGCAGAGGGTGTCAAGGGCTGTCAGAGGGTGGAAAAGGGTGTCAGAGGGTGTCAGAGGGTGGCAGAGGGTGGCAGAGGGTGGCAGGGGGTATCAGAGGGTTCAGAGGGTGGCAGAGGGTGTCAGGGGTGTCAGAGGGTTCAGAGGGTGGTGGAGGGTGGCAGAGGGATCTGAGGATGTCAGGTGGTATAAGAGGGCTCAGAGGGTGGCAGAGGGTGGACAATACAAAAAAGAGAAAACTTTTCGAAGACCTTTTTTTCTTTAAAGTTACACAGTTTTATGGCCATAAACTAAAGTGGAAATGATCATTAAAAAAAAAACGTATGTGTGTATGGCTGTTACGCTGTGTTCAATAGGCGCGCACAATAATGAAAATTCTCAGAAATTATCACTGATTATATTAAACATCATAAAGTTCGTTTTTTTGAAGGCATGCTTCGTCAACTAACTTTAGCAGATGGGAGGTTGACGCATTGCCACCGCTAATTTATGACAGATGAGTCTGGTGAGTCTGGTGAGTAGGGTGAGTATGGTGAGTAGGGTGAGTCTGGTGAGTCTGGTGAGTCTGGTGAGTCTGGTGAATCTGGTGAGTATGGTGAGTCTTGTGAGTATGGTAGTCTGGTGAGTATGGTGAGTCTAGTGAGTATGGTGAGTCTGGTGAGTATGGTGAGTCTGGTCAGTATGGTGACTCTGGTGAGTATGGTGAGTCTAGTGAGTATGGCGAGTCTAGTGAGTATGGTGAGTCTGGTGAGTATGGTGAATCTCGTGAGTATGGTGAATCTGGTGAGTATGGTGAGTCTGGTGAGTATGGTGAGTATGGTGAGTATGGTGAGTCTGGTGAGTCTTGTGAGTTTGGTGAGTCTGGTGAGTCTTGTGAGTATGGTGAGTCTGGTGAGTATGGTGAGTCTGGGGAGTATGGTGAGTCTAGTGAGTATGGTGAGTATGGTGAGTCTAGTGAGTCTGGTGAGTATGGTGAGTCTTGTGAGTATGGTGAGTATGGTGAGTCTGGTGAGTCTAGTGAGTTTGGTGAGTCTGGTGAGTATGGTGAGTATGGTGAGTCTTGTGAGTCTGGTGAGTCTGGTGAGTCTGGTGAGTATGGTGAGTCTAGTGAGTATGGTGAATCTGGTGAGTATGGTGAGTATGGTGAGTTTGGTGAGTATGGCAGTATGGTGAGTCTGGTGAGTCTGGTGAGTATGATGAGTCTGGTGAGTCTGGTGAGTATGGTGAGTATGGTGAGTATGGTGAGTCTGGTGAATATGGTGAGTATGGTGAGCATGGCGAGTCTAGTGAGTATGGTGAGTCTGGTGAGTTTGGTGAGTCTGGTGAGTATGGTGAGTCTTGTGAGTCTGGTGAGTCTGGTGAGTCTGGTGAGTCTGGTGAGTCTGGTGAGTCTGGTGAGTATGGTGAGTATGGTGAGTATGGTGAGTCTGGTGAGTATGGTGAGTCTGGTGAGTCTGGTGAGTATGGTGAGTTTGGTGAGTATGGCAGTATGGTGAGTCTGGTGAGTCTGGTGAGTATGGTGAATGGTGAGGCTGGTGAGGTTGGTGAGTGTGGTGAGTGTGGTGGGTCTTGTGAGTCTGGTGAGGCTGGTGAGTGTGGTGAGTCTGGTGAGTCTGGTGAGTCTGGTGAGTATGGTGAGTATGGTGAGTATGGTGAGTCTAGTGAGTATGGTGAGTCTGGTGAGTCTGGTGAGTATGGTGAGTTTGGTGAGTATGGCAGTATGGTGAGTCTGGTGAGTCTGGTGAGTATGGTGAGTATGGTGAGTATGGTGAGTCTGGTGAATATGGTGAGTATGGTGAGTATGGCGAGTCTAGTGAGTATGGTACGCATGTAGAGGTGATTTGCAATGTTTCTGTGCCTGGTGTTGATGAGGACATTTCAATGATTTCCAGTGGCACTTTGTGAGGGAATCATGCACTGGGGGTTTGAAGGCTTGAGGCAATAGCCACAAATGAGTCTAGTGTTGTCCCCCCAACTGTTTCTTTTGTGTTCAATGGCTGCGAGGAACTAAAATTCCTGCACTAAATGGATTTCTTTCAAACAATGATTGTAATTTTCGGTTTATTTTACCGATATTGAATCACTAAAAATCAGATCAAATATATATGCTCATATGTAAATATATGCAATCTTTAATATGTAAGTAATATTATTCTAAATGAGAAATAAATTTGATATTATAATTAAAGAGCTATCTTTAAGTATGTAACAGCTCAAATATTACAATAATGAATTGTTTCGTAGTTTAGTTAAAATGTCTTACGTAGAAGGACAGGAAGTAAGAAAAGAGAGTGTGGAAGGAATATATTGGAAAGGTCAGTTTGGATTCATGAGTGTCTTACGCTTGCAAAGAAATATCTCATAACATCGGACTAGCTATCATCCATGTGCGTATACTATTTAATACGTCAAGGGTATAAGATCCTGACAATTGTTTTACTCCAACCTGGAGATTTATTTTATATTGTAAAACTGTGACTTTTGCAAAGAAACATATAGTCGTGAAATCCATTCGACTTTCCTCATCCTTGCAGTGGTTATCGTAATAATTATCAGACAGCACTGAGTCACCTTTCCAACACTGGAGGGACAGCTACATACACGCGTGGTAAGTAAATAAAGAAGTATATATTGTGATCAGTATGTAATCTTAAGAACGTTACAAAGCATATATCTAAAAGTGATAGTCACAGAGTTTTATAGAGTTTTGATAGTGTAATGAGATGCAATAGCAGATGGAGGGAAGCGCAGCAGGCCTTCCAATACTGCCCCGATAACACACGGTCATGTCTTCTAGTAGTTATATAATCAGGTAGGTAGAAAACAGTATCGGGATTTCTCAATAAATGTCCTTGTCTGATTCATGAAAAGCAACTGGGGGATGTTTGTAGCAACCAAGAATGCATTATTGTGAGAAGCGGGTTTGAAGAGACGCCAGGCTTGAACTGTTCACACAACTGTCTTTAACTTCAGGGAAGCACATCATTCATTTCTCAAACTATTGTTTCCGAAGCCCCCCAAAAATTGTCTTGTTTGGGCTGGGGTTTTGGGGGGTGGGGGGAGGGACATGTTTTGGGGGTTATATTATCTGAGTAGAGAGAAGTGGGGTTGTTTTTTTCCTGTTTTTTTTTTTTTTTTTTTTTTGGGTGGGGGTGGGGGGTGGTCTGGGTGAACCTATCTTTGAGCAACTGAAG
>CAXITT010000081.1:1125106-1136939 GCA_964033795.1 Lymnaea stagnalis
CTCCGCACCCCTCAACCTTCGCACCCCTCACACTCCGCACCCCCACACTCCGCATCCCTCACACTTCGCACCCCTCACACTCCGCACCCCCCACACTTCGCATCCCTCACACTTCGCACCCCTCACACTCCGCACCACCCACACTTCGCACCCCTCACACTTTGCACCCCCCACACTTCGCACCGCTCACACTCCGCATCCCTCACACTCCGCACCCCCCACACTTCGCACCCCTCACACTTCGCACCCCTCACACTTCGCACCTCTCAACCTTCGCACCCCTCACACTCCGCACCCCCCACACTCCGCACCCCTCACACTTCGCACCCCTCACCCCTCGCACCCCTCACACTCCGCACCCCCCACACTTCTCACCCCTCGCACTTCGCACCCCTCACACTTCGCACCTCTCACTCCTTACATTTCGCACCCCTCACACTTCGCACCCCTCACAATCCACACCCCTCACACTTGCTACACCACTGAATGACGGTGTGATATTGGCCAGACAGGACAAAAACTAACATTTGACGTTTGTCAGACAAAAAGCACTAGGTAAGACACAGATTGTTTATTGATGAGACAAAAGATGAACTTAAAATGGCTTACTTCTGCAAACTCTTACATCATAAGATTACAAGAAGAAGCTACTGTGAAATGCGGGAGGATTTTTTCAAACGTAATTCTTTAGTAAACTTACGGAAGAAGATGTTACAAGACTTTAGTTTTTTTGGGTTTTTTTTATGTTTCAAGAAAAAGTATTTTATAAACAATAAAAAAAAAAATGTGGTTTTAGTAGAAGCCGTTAAATAATGAAGTAATCAAATATATATTTTTTTTATATATTAAAATGCACTGACAAAAATATATAAAATGGAATTGATACAATAATGTCGGCTGAGGAAAATTATAACTAAATAAATTCATTTGCATTAATAAATTATAATTTAATGTTTTAGGGGAGGTGGGAGGCGGTGCGGCAGCTTAAAGACAATCATACAGAATAATTAGATAGAGCCCGCCAAACCTTGGCGACAGCAATGCGTGAACTTCCCATCTAGTAAAGTTACTTGACAAAACATGAACTCAATTTAAGTAACGCACATTTAAAAGAATCCCAATTTTTGCTACACCCCTTCCCCCATGATACGTCACTGCATACGTTTTATTTCACGCCCATGAACTATATTATTATTCTCATGTCCCAACCACTTTTAAACCGAACTTTTTTGACACAGTGCTTAAATTGAGACGATTTCATTTCCGAGAAGAAAATATCATGCACCAAACGCCATTGCGTTATTAAAAATATAAATATGTATCATTTAGCGTAGTTATCGGGAATTATATTTTGCGTGCTAGTGAACTCATTATTAAACCACACTCTGGCGTATCTATAAATAGCCTGCGTCTTGTTTGACCCGTCTTGTTTGACCTTTGCTGGCGAATTATCTATATTCACAATTATCCCTTATATTTATCACGCAACTGGTGGGACCGCTTCCATTTCCGGCTAATTCCTAACAAGCTGTCTGCTTCCTATTCAGCGTACTTGGTGTTGGATTATATAATAAATAATTCTATAACTCTATATGTTTAAAAGAAAGTATGGTTCAATTGTGGGTTCATTAGCGTGGGAAAAAATAATTCCCGATAACTACGCTAAATGATTTTTTTAAAAATAATAACGCATTAAAATAACCTGCGTTTGGTGCGTAATAGTTTCCTTCCTATTTGGAAACTGAAATCGTCTCAACTGAAATATGTGTAATAAATATTCGGTTTCAAAGTGTTTGGGACATCATAAAGTTCATGGGCGTGAAATAAAAAGTGTGCAGTGACGTATCATGGGGGGAAGGGGTGTACCAAAAATTGGGATTCTTAAATGTGCGTTACTTGAGTTCATGTTTTGTTAAGTAACTTTACTAGATCGGGGAGTTCACGCATTGTCGTCGTCAAAGTTTGGTGAGCTCTAACTAGTTTATACCATTTTAGCGATGGTTTCATCTGACGCGAACAACTTATGATGACGTCAATCTCAAGAATCAAGTGTTCACGTGATTCAAATGTTTCACAGTTCTACTTGAGTCATAATTTTGCCAAAGTGATTTACAAACACTGTTATGAACATTGCTGCTATCAAATATTAGAAAGGCAAAACTTACTTTTTAATGTGTGTGTGTGTGAGCATGTGTGCGTCTGAGAAAGAAAAAAAAAAGTTAAGTTGTGTGTGGGGAGGGGGGTGAAAGCTGTTACAGGTCAAAATGTAAACTTTTAAGGAGCAAACAATTAGTGATGTTTTTACTGTAATTTGATTGTGGCGGTGCGGCTGACTCTGGCAGCCACTTAGTAGCGGCACATTTATTATTCGCATGTGACGCCAGCCAAACGCAGCGCATGAGACCTTAGGCTAAAAATAGAACGAGCCCATTTGGTTAGACGGTCGGGGAGTCCTCGCACGCGCCTCCCCCATCTGCTGGCACCACCCAGGCCTGGAAATGTTGCTCACGTCTGTCAAACATGTCCCATCAGCCCAAGCGTGTGAGGGGCGTGGCCTCCGGGGTCCTAGGGTAAACTCACAATGACTAATTCACTGGAACGATGATTGAACGGGGGACATGAGTATGCTGCTAAAATTAGATCGGCCTTCAAATGAGCGCGTTGCTAAAATTAGATATGCCGTCACATTCGAGTTAGGCTAAATTAGAGCGACACTAAGATTAAAGTAGCGCTAAAATGATAGTGATGCTAAAGTTAAAGTTACGCTGAAATGTGAGTTAGCTTTGAATTAGAGTAACACTGAAATAAGAATGAGCTTCACATTAAGATAAGATAATATAAGATCCTTTTATCGATAAATGCCTTTTTTTTTTTTACGTTGAGGAGTGTCTTATTCGGGCACACTCCCGATCCAAGTTTTCATTCATTTGAATTTATACTCTGGCGTATCATCATGAGCCACACCCTTTTTTAAAAAAAAATATATCAAATGATATATAACATACATAATATCCACTCCTGGTACATATTATTGAAGATTAATAACTTAATATTCATTGTAATGACACAAAAATGTTAAATTATTTTTAACTGCATAGGATAAAAGGATAAATACACAATTTAAAGTTGAAGATAAATGGGTCAATACGGAACTCCAATGACGTCACTGTCAACACATTATGCAAAAATAAAGTTATCACTATTCCTACTTTCGTACTGATGCACATTTACAACAAAAAAAATTGGTTGTTTTAAGAATTATGAATGTTCTGTTCTTCGTCATATTTGTACTTTAACTCATTTTTTAGATTGCTATTTGTTTAACAGAAAAGCAAGATTTAAGTAACTGAAATAAAATGTGTTTTTTCATGAGGCGTCTGGCAGAGGCCCAGCCTGTTCAAGTAAAGCTCATTACGTTCTTTAATGAAGACGCCAGCAGTTTCAACAGAACTTCCACAGAAACCAAGCCGTCAAGTCTCACCTTTGGAGGAGGAGCTGCTAAGGCGCTTTAGTGATTGTCAAGCCACTGAAGAACAGTCTGTTCTTCTCACTAATGCTATTTGTCAAGGCACTGAAGAACAGTCTGTTCTTTTCACTAATGCCATTTGTCAAGCCAACTGAAGAACAGTCTGTTCTTCTCACTAATGCTATTTGTCAAGCCAACTGAAGAACAGTCTGTTCTTCTCAGTAATGCCATTTGTCAAGCCAACTGAAGAACAGTCTGTTCTTCTCACTGATGTCATTTGTCAAGTCACTGAAGAACAGTCTGTTCTTTTCACTAATGTCATTTGTCAAGCCAACTGAAGAACAGTCTGTTCTTCTTACTAATGCCATTTGTCAAGCCACTGAAGAACAGTCTGTTCTTCTCACTAATGCTATTTTTATGAGCTATTGATAAATTGGCACTGAGTTTCAGCTGTAGTAAATGTAATTGCAACTGGACAGCAGTCAATTCAACTAATATCAATAACACAATTGTATTGCACCACTTCTCCTTTGCCGTGGACATGTATGCTGTTATTTGGCTTGTCGTAGGCTACATCTCTCTCATTTCGCAACGTGAGCAAATACGAGTACAAGTCTCACCTCACTGCACAAAAATATGATTTTTTTTTAAAAATTCAAGTACAGGTCTCACCCCAGTGATACAAATTTGATTTTTTTAAAATCCGAATAAAGGTCTCACCTCACTTTAATTTTGGAATAATATTCACATTTCCTCATTCTCGACTTGTAACTAATTATCAGATATCATCTGCTAGTTATCATCCCATTATTAATATAAAACTTATTATGAATGCGTTCAGTATATTGCCTAGAGCTCTAGACTCACAGACATTTATCATGCACCTCAACACAGTATCTTTGAATGAAACCATCTGCACAAAATTCCCCCCCCCCCCTTTTTTTAGAACGTAAGATTTTCAAAGATTTTGTTTTAAAAATTAGATAAAGAAATATTAATCAGCAACGGAACTTTAAAATAGCTGCATTTTTTGACATGAGAAAATTGGTTCGATGGTGATGCAAACTATTTATTTGAAGAAAAAGAAAAAAAAAAGACCAAACTTAGAAAATTGAGCTTTTGAGATCGCGTTGTTTGATCCGACTGATTTATTTATTGAATGTCCTTACTGACTGGGGCGTCACTTGTCAATCGGTACGGTTATTCACGGTGGTTACCTCCCCCCACGCCCCCACCCTCCAATAATCTGCCCCCCCCCCGACAAGAAATTGATTCCTTCTAAACCAGATCATAGAGAATTGTAGATTGTTTTGCATGTAAAGTTACTCATATAGCAAAAAAAAAAATACATGAACCTCCTCCGACTCTACATGCTAAGGTGATACCCTGATTTGGTGACAACCTGTTCTCGTGACAAGCTGTTCTGGCGAGAACCTGTTCTGGTAAGAACCTTTCTGGTGGCATCCTGTTCTCGTGGCACCCTGATCTGGTGGCCCCTGTATTAAATTCACTTCTATTATGAATTCTGTCAAATATGCAATTTTTCAATTTCGAGCCACCCCCCCCCCCTGGGAGTGTTTCACCCGGCGTGTTCCGCACCCCCTAGTGACGCCACTGCTGATGTATAAACATCGACTATAAAACGGATTCCACTTGAAAGTAAATACAATAAATTCAGGGCTGAAAACCTTCTAATTCAATTCATATGACGGATGGTGTTTATAAGGCGAGCAAAAGGAACCTTTTTTGTGTTCTGATTACTGTACGGGCCGTGTTCAAGTTAAGTAAAATAGGGTACAAGTACGAGTACAAGTACGAGTACGAATACGGGTACTTAGTTCCGGGTTCTGTTCTTTCTATTGTTGATTTTATCCTTATTCTAGAAAAATTCATCCATTTTTTGTTTGTTTATCAACTAGTAAAAATGCAGTTTATTTTTTTATTAATATTTTTGGGGGGGGGGGGGGGGGGGGGGGGGTGTGGGTCAGATTCGGGAGAGGGTTAACTTTTCGGAGAGGATGGGGGCCGAGGAATTCAGTGGAGGGCAATGGGCTGGATATGTCACGTGGTGATTTAGGGGGAGAGGTATGTCAGGGGAGAACCGCTAGTGTTAGAGGACCAGGGGTGATACGTATGGCAGAGAAGTGGCAAGGAGAGAATGGGAGGTGGAGAGGTTTTGTGGAGCTGTCAGGTGGAAGGGGTGTACGGGAGGATGACATCAGTCTGAGGGAGGAAATGAGTGGATGACAGCAGTCTGAGGGAGGAAATGAGTGAATGACATCAGTCCGAGGGAGCAAATAAATGGATGAATGGAGGATTGGAGAGAATGGACGATTCAGATGAGAGATCTTTAGTTTGAAGGTGGGAGAAGAGAGTGGATGGGAGGAGATGAGAGACAATGTAAGAGGATGGGAGATGAGGTAGAGGATGTGAGGGGATGGGAGATATTGGGAGACGATGTGAGAGATATTAGGAGATGATGGGAGATGATGGGAAAGGATGGGAGATATTGGGAGACGATGTGAGAGATATTAGGAGATGATGGGAAATGGTGGGAAAGGATGGGCGATATTGGGAGACGATGTGAGAGATATTAGGAGATGATGGGAGATGATGGGAAAGGATGGGAGATGTTGGAAGACGATGTGAGAGATATTAGGAGATGATGGGAGATGGTGGGAAAGGATGGGAGATATTGGGAGACGATGTGAGAGATATTAGGAGATGATGGGAGATGATGGGAAAGGATGGGAGATGTTGGGAGACGATGTGAGAGATATTAGGAGATGATGGGAGATGATGGGAAAGGATGGGAGATGTTGGGAGACGATGTGAGAGATATTAGGAGATGATGGGAGATGATGGGAAAGGATGGGAGAGGAGGGGAGGCGTGACTTGTTTAGTAGCTCAAAGTTTTTACTAAACTGAAGTTAGTGGTGGTGGGGTTAAAAAAAACAACTCCAACCCTCTCACAGACTCTCTCCCTCCCCTTAACTTTGCCCTCTCTCCTTACTCCAGTTCTCTATCAGCCTGAATGAGTCATAATTGTGATGTCATGAGGTGCCACGGGCGCTCTTTAACTAACAGAGCCTTCTGGTTTCTGTTAAAGGATTATTACTCCACGCCTGCCCCATCCCTCCACCCCGATCGGGATGAGATGACATTGGTCAAGTCAAAGATTATTGACATCAATAATGAATCGTACTACTGTTGAACTGCTGGCCCTTCTATCCGATACTTCAAGTCGTTTACGGCGATGATGAAAATGGGGCAATATCGTCGACTCTTTGTTACTCACTAGATGTTTACGTGAGCCTACTCTGACGTTATTGTGTCAGTGATTCTCTTTTATCATGTCAATCACTACATGACAGTCATGCTACCAGGGACTCTTGTCAGTCGCTGGCTGCCAGTCACTGATGACCGCTTTTAGTCAGTGTTTGCTCAGTAAGTGCAGCACTCGAGATGCCAGCACTCATTATGTGGAGTAGTCAGTGCCAATATTTTTTCCAATCTAGGCCAAGGAGAGGGGAGGTAACCGAATCCTTGCGACCGATTTTCAAGAGTAGTTCCTCCTGACCTACATCTCTAGCTTACAGCAAACCATGGTACAAGATACGCGAGCAGGGAATCAAACGGTGCACGTTTATCAAGCAATCAAATGGACCGTTTAAAAAAAAAAATCTATGTCAGTTTGATGTGGGGCAGTGCGCGCACTTTAAACGTTACAGTAGAAATGTATTCATCGTAAAGAAATATGAAACAGTTTATTGACTTTTCCTCATTGTATAGTCACTTTTGTCAGTTTCACGATCGACTGGTTCTTACTTACGAAAGTGCATAAATACCCAAAACGCATCAGCAATCTACACAATCATCCTGTATTAAAACCAATCGATGCTTCCTTAATCCACACACTCTCCATCCACAAGTTCTTCCAGTCTTCCTTCAATTTATCCTCTTTCTCATCCATTCTCCCAGCAATCTGATCACCCACCCTATCATCGGTCCTTACTTCGATGAGCATGAGAAGCCCGACCGGCTCAAGTTGACAGCCAACGTACAGAGCTAAGTCTATCATCGCAACTGCGCATACCAAAAATGCTTTAAGGCTCCTGCCCCATTTTTAAAACAAACACCGAATTTTTTTATTATTTTTTTTTAAATATAATAACTAACGCATCGGAAATGAAACTGAATACTATTGGTTTAAAATTATTTAAACTTTTTAAATTCATCAGAGGTTATACATTTTATTAATGCGAAATAATCTCTCCATTAATCTCTAAACCCATCGGACAACTTCAGTTCCTAGCACCACCAGGGCTAGCAGACAGGCATTAGTACTTGTTAGTCCAGTGGAGCGCAACCTACGACTACGGAGCCGAATGCGGCTCTTTTAAGGAATAGATGCAATTTAAAAAATAAAAAATAAAAGTAGCTAATACAAAAGGACATCCGGTTCCCAAAATATTTTCTTAGCAGATGCAATTTATAACAAAATTACCCGTCCCTCAAAACAATGTTTTTGAGTTCTCAGTTTAATATCATTACTCACAACCTCAGACACATTCTAATCTATGCATTATCATTAACAAAAAATATTTTAAAATATTAATACAATATGATAGTCCTGCACAACTGCGGCCCGCCAGCACCCACGTTGTGGCCCGTGAGCTAATGAAATATTCTTTATTCTTATTATTTTCTTAATAGCTTTTCCCCTGTCCTATTTTTTTTTTTTTGGCCCGCACAAGTTTTTCATAAAGTATTACGGCCCGCCTTACCTTTTTAGTTGTGCAGGCCTGCAATGTGACATTGTACAATGAACAATAAACAACCATAAAATATTCTTTATTCTTATTATTTTCTTAATAACTTTTCCCCTGTCCTATTTTTTTTTTTTGGCCCGCACAAGTTTTTCATAAAGTATTACGGCCCGCCTTACATTTTGAGTTGTGCAGGCCTGCAATGTGACATTGTACAATGAACAATAAACAACCATCGTTCATAAACATTATATTTTGGATTTAATTCCAGTTGATAAAAAAATAAAATAAAAGGGCCTTAAAGTTGTCTGCACCCTTTCAAACCCACCAGACCCCTACATTTCATCCGGGGACCTTAGAAGTGTTCTATTCTCATCTGACCAAATATGATCATAAGCAGAATAATGTCAACAAAGCCATCCGACTTCAACCTGACTCCCCTCTTGGCAAACACAATAATGAATTCGTCCACAATAAACTTTCTCTCTGTGTCATACGACGCAAGCCAATGACGACAATCTTGCCAGTGCATGGTCCACGCTGTTCTCTCCTTTGACGCAATGACAGCCAAGGCTGTGTTTCCTAGTGGGTAGAAAAGCCAAAATAGAAAAAGGAAGATTACTAGAATAAACACATACCCCCCCCCCTCCACACACCCCCAGTATGGATTGGTTTAATTTCAGGGTATCCAACCCTGTCTATTGTGGACCTCGCCGGTTAATCATCGAGAGCGTAATGAATTATTCTTCTTTACAAAACCGTAAAAACATAGGCTACCAAAATGAGGATATGGGGGTTTGGGGGGGGGGGGGACTTCAATTGTTAATTTTCATTTTTAAAATGTAAGATTTATTCCAAACATTTTAAAATTTTTTTTTTTTTTTTTGTAAATCTATTGAGGTTTTCAGTTTTTTTAAAGAAATTGAGAACCGCTGGTTTGATGAAATTATGTGGTGGACTACAACCTCCGATAAGAGGAGAAAAATGTAAACTGTAAAAAAAATTTTTTTTTAAAATTCCAGTCCACAAATCTGTGCTGCTGTGTTACCCTGGAATTGTACTCGAATGATCTTGTTTGGTAGCAACGTCATGGGAGGCAACCCATGGCTGCCTTAGTGATGACCAAGAAGAGTTACCGTGTTCGCTAAAATCTTGATTAGAAAGAAAAAAAAACCATACAGCTGTAAACTTAATTTGTTTTTAGATTGTAGAGCTCCGTAGTGGGGAGAGAACTTAAAGTAAAGGTGACACACCATTAGGCACATACTCATCACCAGCATTAAATATGTTTCAGAAGCGAGCTGTTTCGACATGAAGTTCTCGAGGTCACTTCCCTGCCAAGCCTCCCCCCCCCCCTCCCCTCTTACCCGACAGTGCCTGTCAAAGATCTATTTAAAAAAAGGTAAAGTATTGGCTGTTTGGTGTCCACTCAGGGGTCAGGGGTCACTTAATTTAAAGAGAGTCAGAGAGACTTCATGGGTTTCAATTTGCATCTTAAGCCGACGTGTCAAGCAACACGAATGCAGGGATTATGACCTCAAGGTACATGGACAGTGAATGTAGGGAATATGACCTCAAGGAACATGGACAGTGAATGTAGGGAATATGACCTCAAGGAACATGGACAGTGAATGTAGGGAATATGACCTCAAGGAAGATGGACAGTGAATGTAGGGAATATGACCTCAAGGAACATGGACAGTGAATGTAGGGAATATGGCCCCAAGGAACATGGACAGTGAATGTGTGGAATATGACCTCAAGGAACATGGACAGTGAATGTAGGGAATATGACTCCCAAGGAACATGGACAGTGAATGTAGGGAATATGACCTCAAGGAACATGGACAATGAATGCAGGGAATATGACCCGAAGGAACATAGACAGAGAATGTATGGAATGTGACCCTAAGGAACATGGACAGTGAATGTATGGAATATGACCCCAGGGAACATGGACAGTGAATTTATGGAATGTGACGGCAAGGAACAGGGATATTGAATGTATGTAATGTGACCCCAAAGTAACATGGACTTTTAATGCAGGGGATATGACCCAAAGGAACATGGACAGTAAATGTAGGGGGAAAAATTAAATGAAGTGAACAATAAATTTTTGAAACATGAATACGACTAATATGAATGTAGGGAACATGAATACGACTAATATGAATGTAGGGAACATGAATACGACTAATATGAATGTAGGGAACATGAATACGACTAATATGAATGTAGGGAACATGAATACGACTAATATGAATGTAGGGAACATGAATACGACTAATATGAATGTAGGGAACATGAATACGACTAATATGAATGTAGGGAACATGAATACGACTATTATTAATGTAGGGAACATGAATACGACTATTATTAATGTAGGGAACATGAATACGACTAATATGAATGTAGGGAACATGAATACGACTAATATGAATGTAGGGAACATGAATACGACTAATATGAATGTAGGGAACATGAGAAGAAGAAATCAAGGAAACAAAATACAATGAAAGTCGCAAAGGGTTCTGGGATGCTTAACGTAATACATCACACCGTTTACGACTTTGATTTAGTCATTGAAAGAAAAATAATGTGGTCGTCAACGCTTGTCATGTCACGTGACCATCTTGTGTCAACTGATAATCCCTGGCCTGACATTCAAAGGTTGATCGGTGTTCAGCTTCCGGGGCAGGTCTTGTTACCACGTAACTACTGCTACGTATCATAACACTCTGAGGCCCCCGCATACCTTAACCCCCATCTCCAACCTACTTCACTTCCCCCTCACCAAGCCACCCACCCACCCAGACACCCACAACCACCCACCCTGACACCCACACCAACCCACCTAGATATCTACCCACCCACCCAATCGACCATACACCCACACAGGATATATGAAACCCAACAAGTGTGCAACTCAAGGCCACATTTTCACCAAAAAGTCTAAGACCGCGATCAATAATGACGTCACATCACATTCCAAGGGACCATAAATCTCGGGATATTTCAACCTTGATAGCATGGCGCTAGGCCCTCTGTAGTTCTTAAACTTTATCTATAAGAAATAGAACAAGAAAATAAAACCTTTTCAAACACGAACCTGTTACATTTTATAGAGCTGGCTAAACATGTATGGAAACGACATATTGCCCCGGGAATGGTCGCAGGATTGCCTCAAAATTGTCACAAAATTGTCACAAAATGACCACAAAATTGTCACAAAATTTTCACAGAATTGTCACAAAATGGTCACATAATTGTCACAAAATGGTCACAGTATTGTCACAAAATGGTCACAGAATTGTCACAAAATTGTCACAGAATTGTCACAAAATGGCCACAAAAGTCATGAAATTAACTTTTCATGTTGAAATTCATGAAATAAATGACACATGTGACAATGTCAGAGCTCCTGTTATTGGATACAATCATATTCAGGCATAGCTAGGCCCATGACTTAAGTCATATTCAGGCATAGCTAGGCCCATGAGTTAAGTCATATTCAGGCATAGCTAGGCCCATGAGTTAAGTCATATTCAGGCATAGCTAGGCCCATGAGTTAAGTCATATTCAGGCATAGCTAGGC
>CAXITT010000081.1:1138518-1153514 GCA_964033795.1 Lymnaea stagnalis
CCCCCCCCCCCCACACCCAACCCAACAGAAACAGACTCATTTTGTTTTACCAAACTCCACTTATTATTTTAAATACTACTAAATCCCCCCCTCCCTTCCACCCCCCACCCTCCACCACAATGGCAAGGTCACAGACGATTGGAGTCCTAGGCAGTCCCTCTTCTATTTAGTTGGCGGCTTGGCGAACAAGAGAGTCCTGGGTGTGCAACTGTAGGAGGCTTGCACGTTTTGGTGCGTCTTGCATTTTGTCAAAGTATATGTATGAGCCGTGTGTAAATCTGTCTGTCTGTCTGTCTGTCTGTCTGGCTGTCTGTCTGTCTGTCCGTCTGTCTGTCTGTCTGTATGTCTGTCTGTCTGTCCGTCTCTCTGTCTATCTATCTATCTAATCTATCTAATCTATCGATCGATCTATATTTATATATATTAAATGGCGCCATATTTTTATTGATAATGGATACTTCATACAGTCACCTCCAACTGGAATGCTCAGAGGTTGGTGTTTAAATAAGAATACAGCAACCACTAACCTCACAATATCATCTCGTAGACGATATTACGGTGGAAATAGTCTCTGCGAGGAACTCTTAGTATGCCGACATGTCAGCTCATAGTGTAAGACAAAGAAATAACCCATCGTATGCCGTTATGTCAGCTCATAGTTTTTAGACAAGGAGTTAACCAATCGTATGCCGTTATGTCAGCTCATAGTTTTTAGACAAGGAGTTAACCCATCGTATGCCGTTATGTCAGCTCATAGTTTTTAGACAAGGAGTTAACCCGTCGTATGCCGACATGTCAGCTCATAGTATAAGATAAGGAGTTAACACATCGTATGTCGTTATGTCAGCTCATAGTTTTTAGACAAGGAGTTAACCCATCGTATGGCGTTATGTCAGCTCATAGTTTTTAGACAAGGAGTTAACCCATCTTATGCCGTTATGTCAGCTCATAGTTTTTAGACAAGGAGTTAACCCATCGTATGCCGACATGTCAGCTCATAGTATAAGACAAGGAGTTAACACATCGTATGCCGTTATGTCAGCTCATAGTTTTTAGACAAGGAGTTAACCAATCGTATGCAGTTATGTCAGCGCATAGTTTTTAGACAAGGAGTTAACCCATCGTATGCCGATATGTCAGCTCATAGTATAACACAAGGAATTAACCCATCGTATGCCGTTATGTCAGCTCATAGTTTTTAGACAAGGAGTTAACCCATCGTATGCCGATATGTCAGCTCATAGTTTTTAGACAAGGAGTTATCCCATCGTATGCCGATATGTCAGCTCATTGTATAAGACAAAGAGTTAACCCATCGTATGCCGTTATGTCAGCTCATATTTTTTAGACAAGGAGAACCCATCGTATGCCGTTATGTCAGCTCATAGTTTTTAGACAAGGAGTTATCCCATCGTATGCCGATATGTCAGCTCATTGTATAAGACAAAGAGTTAACCCATCGTATGCCGTTATGTCAGCTCATAGTTTTTAGTCAAGGAGTTAACCCATCGTATGCCGATATGACAGCTCATAGCATAAGACAAGGTGTTAACCCATCGTATGCAGATATGTCAGCTCATAGTATAAGACAATGAGTTAACCCATCGTATGGCGTTATGTCAGCTCATAGTTTTTAGACAAGGAGTTAACCCATCTTATGCCGTTATGTCAGCTCATAGTTTTTAGACAAGGAGTTAACCCATCGTATGCTGACATGTCAGCTCATAGTATAAGACAAGGAGTTAACACATCGTATGCCGTTATGTCAGCTCATAGTTTTTAGACAAGGAATTAACCCATCGTATGCCGTTATGTCAGCTCATAGTTTTTAGACAAGGAGTTAACCCATCGTATGCTGTTATGTTAGCTCATAGTTTTTAGACAAGGAGTTAACCCATCGTATGCCGATATGTCAGCTCATAGTATAAGACAAGGAGTTAACCCATCGTATGCCGTTATGTCAGCTCATAGTTTTTAGAGTTCCTCAATTGGGTAGCATACGGCTATACTCAGCTCATAGTATAAGACAAGGAGTTAACCCATCGTATGCCGTTATGTCAGCTCATAGTTTTTAGACAAGGAGTTAACCCATCGTATGCCGATATGTCAGCTCATAGCATAAGACAAGGAGTTAACCCATCGTATGCAGATATGTCAGCTCATAGTATAAGACAAGGAGTTAACACATCGTATGCCGTTATGTCAGCTCATAGTTTTTAGAAAAGGAATTAACCCATCGTATGCCGTTATGTCAGCTCATAGTTTTTAGACAAGGAGTTAACCCATCGTATGCCGATATGTCAGCTCATAGTATAAAACAAGGAGTTAACCCATCGTATGTCGTTATGTCAGCTCATAGTTTTTTGACAAGGAGTTAACCCATCGTATGCCGATATGTCAGCTCATAGTATAAGACAAAGTGTTAACTCATCGTATGCCGACATGTCAGCTCATAGTATAAGACAAAGAGTTAACCCTTCGTATGCCGTTATGTCAGCTCATAGTTTTGAGACAAGGAGTTAACCCATCGTATTCCGATATGTCAGCTCATAGTATAAGACAAAGAGTTAACCCTTCGTATGCCGTTATGTCAGCTCATAGTATAAGACAAAGAGTTAACCCATCGTATGCCGATATGTCAGCTCACAGTATAAGACAAAGTGTTAACCCATCGTATGCCGACATGTCAGCTCATAGTGTAAGACAAAGAGTTAACCGACCGTATGCCAATATTTCAGATCACAGTATAAGACAAAGAGTTAACACATCGTATGTTGATATGTCAGAACATAGTATAAGACAAAGAGTTAACACATCGTATGCCGATATGTCAGATCATAGTATAAGACAAAGAGTTAACCCATCGTATGCCGATATGTCAGATCATAGTTTAAGACAAAGAGTTAACCCATCGTAAGCCGATATGTCAGATCATAGTATAAGACAAAGAGTTAACCCATCGTATGCCGATATGTCAGATCATAGTATAAAACAAGGAGTTAACCCATCGTATGCCGTTATGTTAGCTCATAGTTTTTAGACAAGGAATAAACCCATCGTATGCCGTTATGTCAGCTCATAGTTTTAAACAAGGACATAACCCATCGTATGCCGATATGTCAGCTCATAGTATAAAACAAGGAGATAACCCATCGTATGCCGTTATGTCAGCTCATTGTTTTTAGACAAGGAGTTAACCCATCGAATGCCGATATGTCAGCTCATAGTAAAAGACAAAGTGTTAACTCATCATATACCGACATGTCAGCTCATAGTATAAAACAAAGAGTTAACCCATCGTATGCCGACATGTTCAGCTCATAGTATAAGACAAAGAGTTAACCCATCGTTTGCCGATATGTCAGATCATAGTATAAGACAAAAAGTTAACACATCGTATGCAGATATGTCAGATCATGGTATAAGACAAAAAGTTAACCCATCGTATGCCAATATTTCAGATCATAGTATAAGACAAAGAGTTAACTCACCGTATGCCGACATGTCAGCTCACAGTATAAGAAAAAGAGTTAACCAATCGTATGCCGATATGTCAGCTCACAATATAAGACATCATGTTAACCCATCGTATGCCGACACGTCAGCTCACAGAATAAGACAAAGAGTTAACCCATCGTATGCCGACACGTCAGCTCACAGTATAAGACAAAGAGTTAACCCATCGTATGCCGATATGTCAGCTCACAGTATAAGACAACGAGTTATCCCATCGTATGCTGACACGTCAGCTCACAGTATAAGACAACGAGTTAACCCATCGTGTGCCGACACGTCAGCTTACAGTATAAGACAAAGAGTTAACCCATCGTATGCCGACATGTCAGCTCATAGTGTAAGACAAAGTGTTAACCAACCGTATGCCGACACGTCAGCTCACAGTTTAATGCAAAGAGTTAACCCATCGTATGCCGACACGTCAGCTCATAGTGTAAGACAAAGAGTTAACCAACCGTATGCCGACACGTCAGCTCACAGTTTAATACAAAGAGTTAACCCATCGTATGCCGACACGTCAGCTCACAGTTTAAGACAAAGAGTTAACAGTCAGCTCATAGTGTAAGACAAAGAGTTAACCAACCGTATGCCGACACGTCAGCTCACAGTTTAATACAAAGAGTTAACCCATCGTATGCCGACACGTCAGCTCACAGTTTAAGACAAAGAGTTAACCCATCGTATGCCGTTATGTCAGCTCATAGTTTTGAGACAAGAAGTTAACCCATCGTATTCCGATATGTCATCTCATAGTATAAGACAAAGAGTAACCCATCGTATGCCGTTATGTCAGCTCATAGTATAAGACAAAGAGTTAACCCATCGTATGCCGATATGTCAGCTCACAGTATAAGACAAAAAGTTAACCCATCGTATGCCGATATGTCAGATCATAGTTTTTAGACAATGAGTTAACCCATCGTATGCCGTTATGTCAGCTCATAGTTTTTAGACAAGGAGTTAACCCATCGTATGCCGTTATGTCAGCTCATAGTTTTTAGACAAGGAGTTAACCCATCGTATGCCGACACGTAAGCTCACAGTATAAGACAAAGAGTTAACCCATCGTATGCCGATATGTCAGCTCACAGTATAAGACAACGAGTTAACCCATCGTATGCTGACACGTCAGCTCACAGTATAAGACAACGAGTTAACCCATCGTATGCCGACACGTCAGCTCACAGTATAAGACAAAGAGTTAACCCATCGTATGCCGACATGTCAGCTCATAGTGTAAGACAAAGAGTTAAAAAAACCGTATGCCAACACGTAAGCTCACAGTTTAATGCAAAGAGTTAACCCATCGTTTGCCGACACGTCAGCTCATAGTGTAAGACAAAGAGTTAACCAACCGTATGCCGACACGTCAGCTCACAGTTTAATACAAAGAGTTAACCCATCGTATGCCGACACGTCAGCTCACAGTTTAAGACAAAGAGTTAACCCATCGTATGCCGTTATGTCAGCTCATAGTTTTGAGACAAGGAGTTAACCCATCGTATTCCGATATGTCAGCTCATAGTATAAGACAAAGAGTTAACCCATCGTATGCCGTTATTTCAGCTCATAGTATAAGACAAAGAGTTAACCCATCGTATGCCGATATGTCAGCTCACAGTATAAGACAAAAAGTTAACCCATCGTATGCCGACATGTCAGATCATAGTTTTTAGACAATGAGTTAACCCATCAAATGCTGTTATGTCAGCTCATAGTTTTTAGACAAGGAGTTAACCCATCGTATGCCGTTATGTCAGCTCATAGTTTTTAGACAAGGAGTTAACCCATCGTATGCCGATATGTCAGCTCATAGTATAAGACAAGGAGTTAACCCATCGTATGCCGTTATGTCAGCTCATAGTTTTTAGACAAGGAGTTAACCCATCGTATGCCGATATGCCAGCTCATAGTATAAGACAAAGTTTTAACTCATCGTATGCCGTTATGTCAGTTCATAGTATAAGACAAAGAGTTAACCCATCGTATGCATATATGTCAGCTCATAGTGAAAGACAATGAGTTAACACATCGTATGCCGTTATGTCAGCTCATAGTTTTTAGACAAGGAGTTAACCCATCGTATGCCGATATGTCAGCTCATAGTATAAAACAAGAAGTTAACCCTTCGTATTCCGTTATGTTAGCTCATAGTTTTTAGACAAGGAATTAACCCATCGTATGCCGTTATGTCAGCTCATGATTTTTAAACAAGGAGTTAACCCATCGTATGCCGATATGTCAGCTCATAGTATAAAACAAGGAGATAACCCATCGTATGCCGTTATGTAAGCACATTGTTTTTAGACAAGGAGTTAACCCATCGTATGCCGATATGTCAGCTCATAGTAAAAGACAAAGTGTTCACTCATCATATGCCGACATGTCAGCTCATAGTATAAAACAAAGAAATAAGCCATCGTATGCCGATATGTTCAGCTCATAGTATAAGAAAAAGAGTTAACCCATCGTTTGCCGATATGTCAGATCATAGTATAAGACAAAAATTAACACATCGTATGCAGATATGTCAGATCATAGTATAAGACAAAGAGTTAACTCACCGTATGCCAATATTTCAGATCATAGTATAAGACAAAAAGTTAACACATCATATGCCGATATATCAGATCATAGTATAAGACAAAAAGTTAAACCATCGTATGCCAATATATCAGATCATAGTATAAGACAAAGAGTTAACTCACCGTATGCCGACATGTGAGCTCACAGTATAAGAAAACGAGTTAACCAATCGTATGCCGATATGTCAGCTCACAGTATAAGACAAAAAGTTAACCCATCGTATGCCGATATGTCAGATCATAGTTTTTAGACAATGAGTTAACCCATCAAATGCTGTTATGTCAGCTCATAGTTTTTAGACAAGGAGTTAACCCATCGTATGCCGTTATGTCAGCTCATAGTTTTTAGACAAGGAGTTAACCCATCGTATGCCGATATGTCAGCTCATAGTATAAAACAAGAAGTTAACCCATCGTATGCCGTTATGTTAGCTCATAGTTTTTAGACAAGGAATTAACCCATCGTATGCCGTTATGTCAGCTCATAATTTTTAAACAAGGAGTTAACCCATCGTATGCCGACATGTCAGCTCATAGTGTAAGACAAAGAGTTAACCAACCGTATGCCGACACGTCAGCTCACAGTTTAATACAAAGAGTTAACCCATCGTATGCCGACACGTCAGCTCACAGTTTAAGACAAAGAGTTAACCCATCGTATGCCGATATGTCAGATCATAGTATAAGACAAATAGTTAACCCATCGTATGCCGATATGTCAGATCATAGTATATGACAAAGAGTAAACCCATCGTATGCCGATATGTCAGATAATATTATAAGACAAAGAGTTAACACATCGTATGCCGATATGTCAGATAGAATATAAGACAAAGAGTTAACCCATCGTATGCCGATATGTCAGATCATAGTTTTTAGACAAGGAGTTAACCCATCGTATGCCGTTATGTCAGCTCATAGTTTTTAGACAAGGAGTTATCCCATCGTATGCCGATATGTCAGCTCATTTTATAAGACAAGGAGTTAACCCATCGTATGCCGTTATGTCCGCTCATGGTTTTTAAACAAGGAGTTAACCCATCGTATGCCGATTATCAGCTCATAGTATAAGACAAAGTGTTAGCTCATCGTATGCCGACATGTCAGCTCATAGTATAAGACAAGGAGTTAACCCATCGTATGCCGTTATGTCAGCTCATAGTTTTTAGACAAGGAGTTAACCCGTCGTATGCCGTTATGTCAGTTCATATTTTTTAGACAAGGAGTTAAACCATCGTATGCCGATATGTCAGCTCATAGAATTAGACAAAGAGTTAACCCATCGTATGCCGACATGTCAGCTCATAGTCTAAGACAAAGAGTTAACCCTTCGTATGCCGTTATGTCAGCTCACAGTATAAGACAAAGAGTTAACCCATCGTATGCCGACACGTCAGCTCACAGTATAAGACAAAGAGTTAACCCATCGTACGCCGATATGTCAGATCTTAGTATAAGACAAAAAGTTAACACATCGTATGCCGATATGTCAGATCATAGTATAAGACAAAGAGTTAACTCATCGTATGCCGACATTTCAGCTCACAGTATAAGACAAAGAGTTAACCCATCGTATGCCGATATGTCAGCTCATAGTATAAGACAAAGAGTTAACCCATCGTATGCCGACACGTCAGCTCACAGTATAAGACAAAGAGTTAACCCATCGTATGCCGACATGTCAGCTCACAGTATAAGACATCGAGTTACCCCTTCGTATGCCGACACGTCAGCTCACAGTATAAGACAAAAAGTTAACCCATCGTATGCCGAAATGTCAGCTCACAGTATAAGACAAAGAGTTAACACATCGTATGCCGACACGTCAGCTCATAGTGTAAGACAAAGAGTTAACCAACCGTATGCCGACACGTCAGCTCACAGTTTAAGACAAAGAGTTTACCCATCGTATGCCAATATTTCAGATCACTTTATAAGACAAAGAGTTAACACATCGTATGCCGATATGTCAGATGATATTATAAGACAAAGAGTTAACCCATCGTATGCCGACACGTCAGCTCACAGTTTAAGACAAAGAGTTAACCCATCGTATGCCGATATGTCAGATCATAGTATAAGACAAAGAGTTAACCCATCGTATTCCGATATGTCAGATCATAGTATAAGACAAAGTGTTAACCCATCGTATGCCGATATGTCAGATCATAGTATAAGACAAAGAGTTAACACATCGTATGCCGACATGTCAGCTCACAGTATAAGACAAAGAGTTAACCCATCGTATGCATATATGTCAGCTCATAGTTTTTAGACAAGGAGTTAACCCATCGTATGCCGATATGTCAGCTCATAGTAAAAGACAAGGAGTTAACACATCGTATGCCGTTATGTCAGCTCATAGTTGTCAGACAAGGAGTTAACCCATCGTATGCCGACATGTCAGCTCATAGTAAAAGACAAGGAGTTAACCCATCGTATGCCGTTATGTCAGCTCATAGTTTTTAGACAAGGAGTTAACCCATCGTATGCCGACATGTCAGCTCATAGTAAAAGACAAGGAGTTAACACATCGTATGCCGTTATGTCAGCTTAGAGTTTTTAGACAAGGAGTTAACCCATCGGATGCCGTTATGTCAGCTCATAGTTTTTAGACAAAGAGTTAACCCATCGTATGTCGATATGTCAGCTCATAGTAAAAGACAAGGAGTTAACAAATCGTATGACGATATGTCAGCTCATAATTTTTAGACAAGGAGTTAACCCATCGTATGACGTTATGTCAGCTCATAGATTTTAGACAAGGAATTAACCCATCGTATGCCGTTATGTCAGCTCATAGTTTTTAGACAAGGAGTTAACCCATCGTGTGCCGATATGTCAGCTCATAGTAAAAGACAAAGTGTTAACTCATCGTATGCCGACATGTAAGCTCATAGTATAAGACAAAGAGTTAACCCATCGTATGCCAATATTTCAGATCACATTATAAGACAAAGAGTTAACACATCGTATGCCGATATGTCAGATCATAGTATAAGACAAAGAGTTAACCCATCGTATGCCGATATGTCAGATCATAGTTTAAGACAAAGAGTTAACCCATCGTATGCCGATATGTCAGCTCATAGTATAAGAGAAAGAGTTAACCCATCGTATGCCAATATTTCAGATCACTTTATAAGACAAAGAGTTAACACATCGTATGCCGATATGTCAGATCATAGTCTAAGACAAAGAGTTAACCCATCGTATGCCGATATGTCAGCTCACAGTATAAGACAAAGAGTTAACCCATCGTATGCCAACACGTCAGCTCACAGTATAAGAAAAAGAGTTAACCCATCGTACGCCGTAATGTCAGATCATAGTATAAGACAAAAAGTTAACACATCGTATGCCGATATGTCAGATATTAGTATAAGACAAAGAGTTAACTTATCGTATGCCAACATGTCAGCTCACAGTATAAGACAAAGAGTTAACCCATCGTATGCCGATATGTCTGCTCACAGTATAAGACAAAGAGTTAACACATCGTATGTCGACACGTCAGCTCACAGTATAAGACAAAGAGTTAACCCATCGTATGTCGACATGTCAGCAAACAGTATAAGACATCGAGTTACCCCTTCGTATGGCGACACGTCAGCTCACAGTATAAGACAAAGAGTTAACCCATCGTATGCCGACACGTCAGCTCACAGTATAAGACAAAGAGTTAACCCATCGTATGCCAATATTTCAGATCACATTATATGACAAAGAGTTAACACATCGTATGCCAATATTTCAGATCACATTATATGACAAAGAGTTAACACATCGTATGCCGATATGTCAGATCATAGTATAAGACAAAAAGTTAACACATCGTATGCCGATATGTCAGATCATAGTATAAGACAAAGAGTTAACTCACCGTATGCACATGAGCAATAACTCCATTGTAAAATCTAATTAGTTACTGTGTCAAATTTTGACACTCATCATGTTGAAAATGACATCGCAGAGAGATACAATGTTAAAATAAGGGAAATATTGATATGTTCCTTTCAACTACTGTCTTATTCTTTTTGTCCTTGAATAACACATAATGAGTTTTGTGATGTAATCTGTGTTAGTCTTCTCTTGCATCCTCTGCCTGAGGTTACTTTTATTTCGATGCATGGAACATATGTTGCGCCGAGGAATCTGTAACATTGGAATACACTTAGGGCACTCCTTCTTTTTCATGTGCATATTGTCCTTTGGGCTAATTGGACCTAGGCACAACAGATCAGTGTAGTTTATCAACAGGGAATATAATGCATGTTGTCAATGTTGTGGTTTGTTGTGTTCCGCAACCTCATTGCGCGTCTCCTCAATGATTCCTGAAAACAATAAACTTGTATTTAGATATTTTTATTAAATGCTTCTCAATAAAAATATAAGGCTATAATGAAATTAATGACTGATAGGTCATACTTGTTGACACGTATTTCAAGCAAAATTTGTTAGGGCTCTTACTCTTACTCTTACTTTAAAATAAAATAACACTAATGACAATGTTATTTGCGATGCAATAAAAAAAAAAAAGAGAAATTTATTACATTTAATTTCATATTACCATTTTAATAGCTATAAATATAGGACAGTGTAAGACAAATGTCACAATAACTAAATTCATAAATTGTTTATAGGCTTTTTATTTTTACTACAGTTCTTTATCACAAAAGTAACAGTGTTTATTATTATTACTAATATAATATGTCAGATCATAGTATAAGACAACGAGTTAACCCATCGTATGCCGACACGTCAGCTCACAGTATAAGACAAAGAGTTAACCCATCGTATGCCGATATGTCAGATCATAGTATAAGACAAAGAGTTCATAAGAACGACGCTCGCTAATTGACATAATAAAAGAGATTGTGAAGCATTACTCCCGAATAAAAACCATCGGCGTGCTATGTAAGGACGATTGTTTCGCTCCCTGTATTTAGCCCCCTCACCCCCGGGCTAATTCCCTCTAACCACTGCCCACCCACTCCACCCCCCTTTCCCCATTCGATCACAAGTGCACGATGGTGTACATACGAAAGCGATTCTTGGGTCAACATATCTATCAATCTATCAATCTTTCAAATTACTACCGGTTACCATTAACGATGTGGCAATAAGGCAATGAGACTATAAGGTAATGAGGCAATGCGACAAGTGGCAACGAGACAATGAGGCAATGATGCAATGAGACAATGAGGCAATAAGGCAGTGAGACAATGAGGCAATGAGGTATTGAGACAATGAGACAATGAGGCAATGAGACAATGAGACAATGAGGCAATGTGACATTGAGGCAATGAGACAATGAGACAATTAGACAATAGGACAATGAGGCAATGAGACAATGAGGCAATAAGGTAATGAGACAATGAGGCAATGAGACAATGAGGTAATAAGGCAATGAGGCAATGACACAATGAGACAATGAGGCAATAGGGCAATGAGGCAATGAGACAATGAGGCAATGAGGCAATTAGACAATGAGACAATGAGACAATAAGGCAATAAGGCAATGAGGCAATTAGACAATGAGACAATGAGGCAATGAGGCAATGAGACAATGAGGCAATGAGACAATGAGACAATGAGGCAATTAGACAATGAGACAATGAGACAATAAGGCAATAAGGCAATGAGGCAATTAGACAATGAGACAATGAGGCAATGAGGCAATGAGACAATGAGGCAATGAGACAATGAGGCAATGAGGCAATGAGACAATGAGGCAATGATACAATGAGACAATGAGGTAATAAGGCAATGAGGCAATCAGACAATGAGACAATGAGGCAATAGGGCAATGAGGCAATGAGACAATGAGGCAATAAGGCAATGAGACAATGAGACAATAAGGCAATAAGGCAATGAGGCAATTAGACAATGAGACAATGAGGCAATGAAGCAATGAGACAATGAGGCAATGAGACAATGAGACAATGAGACAAAGAGGCAATGAGGCAATGAGACAATGAGACAATGAGGCAATGAGGCAATGAGAAGGAACGTTAAAAAAGAATGAGACTATACTTTGAACCTGAGCGGTAATTTAAAAAGATGTTCCTGCTTTCCTGTAGATTCAACACTTACTTCCCCCCCCACTCCCCTTCCCCTCCCCCATTTCCGCCCACTTCTTCCCCCCCCCCCTCCAACCTAGCTTCATCGGGCCATGGTAAAGTAGGTAATCGTTGGATGAACATTATCTCTCTTTAATAATAATCTTGTGAAATGAGGCAATGAGGCAATGAGAAGGAACGTTAAAAAAGAATGAGACTATACTTTGAACCTGAGCGGTAATTTAAAAAGATGTTCCTGCTTTCCTGTAGATTCAACACTTACTTCCCCCCCCCCTCCCCTTCCCCTCCCCCATTTCCGCCCACTTCTTCCCCCCCCCCCTCCAACCTAGCTTCATCGGGCCATGGTAAAGTAGGTAATCGTTGGATGAACATTATCTCTCTTTAATAATAATCTTGTGACTGAACTTTGTGACGTAATCGTCAGTCACGTGTCCGGTCTATACTTTAAGTCGTCGATATTATTTTTGACTAGGAAGCCATCTAATAGCTGGTAAATATAGATATATATATAATTTCATCAAAACAGCTGTATTTGAAGCTGGCGGGACATTTCTGAGAAATGCCTCTAGCATGTGTCAGGCTCCATAATCAGATATTTGCAGTCAGGAGGAGGGATCGCAAACTTTTATGCTGTTTTGTGTCCGGATTTAATCCGAATATCCGACAATTATTTATTTTTTGGGATACTTTATCAATGGACACACTCGTCCGATGTAAAGGACATACTGATTCCATTTTGCTTGTGTATTATAACCAATCACGTAAAAACCACCACAAAATAAGAGTAAAAATGCTCCTTTCATATCCAAAATCCAAACACGGCCCTGGATTCTGACAACAACCCGCCCCCCCCCCCCTCAAACTCAGTGAAAATCCTCATAGATCCAGATTATTTAACTCCGCTTTATGTGGATTGCAATCCATAATCAGGAGCAGAGCCAGTCGTCACAGTCTCTATTAGGAATACATAATAACACATTCGGTTAATTGCAGCGTTGATTCTTTCATTGATACCACAGTTAATCATTCAGTCGTTTCCCTGCTCCACAAGTTGTTCTCAACCACTCCAATCTGCTGTCTGAATGACCCGCGTCTGCTGTCTGAATTACCCGCGTACTATATCTCAACTGTCCGCATCTGTTGTCTGACCATATTTTGCTGTCTGAAGAACCCTTATCTGGCGTCCCTTTTGATTCAAGTAAAACTAGGCGTAAAGAACTACATGTTACCATCATTGAAAGTCTAAAGGGCTGTCCATAAAGTACGTCACACTTTTTTTGTTGGTTTTCTCCTTCCCCCCCCCCCCCGGTCACAATCTGTAAAAAAATCCCGGCCCACCACACCCACAAGTACGTGACACCTTGAAACTAAAAGAAATTGTTTCAGAAATAAAAAAAATAATAATAATAATTAATATTTAATCTAAAATACAGATCACTATTAAAAATTAGATATTTTTAAGTGAAATCTTCTGTCAGGATACATCCAGCAAGACAGAATGTTAAACATCACTGTCAATATCAGGTTTTATCTGTAAAATAAAAAAAAATAGATAAATTTGTGAGTCTCATCTGATATTTACCCGCTCCCCCCCTCCCCCTGGGTGTTGCACTTTGCAAGACCACATATCTCTCCGACCATGACTTCTATATGGACGAACCCTAATCAGCGATAACTTAATTTTGTTAAACTATAAAATACTAGGGCTTAACCCGTGGCAGTTGGTTTTTACACCGGGTACGGGTATTCTGTGCAAACCCCCGGTGAGTCTGAATATTATAAGAACAAGTTAACTTCTCATTTTTGTATAATATATAACGGCCCTTAACCCCTGCACCCTACCTGCCAGATTTAATACTAGTCCCCCAGACAGTCCTACACCATAACCTGTGGTTCTTTAATGATTAATCAAATAGTTGCCTCCCAAAAAAATGAAACCTTTCTACCTCAGTTCAACCGTGACGCTTGTCAGCCCAGTCCTTGCCTCTCTCTTCCCACCCCTTGCCTCTCTTCTCCCACCCCTTGCCTCTCTCCTCCCATCCCTTGCCTCTCTCCTCCCACCCCTTGCCTCTCTCCTGCCACCCCTTGCCTCTCTCCTTCCACCTCTTGTCTCTCTCCTTCCAACCATTGCCTCTCTCCTTTCAACCCTTGTCTCTCTCCTTCCACCCCTTGTCTCTCCCCTTTCAACACTTGTCTCTCTCCTTCCCCCTCTTGTCTCTCTCCTTCCACCCCTTGCCTCTCTCCATCCATCCAATGCCTCTCTCCTTCCACCCCTTGTTTCTCTCCTTCCACCCCTTGTCTCTCTCCTTCCACCCTTTGCCTCTCTCCTTCCACCCTTTGTCTCTCCCCTTTCATCCCTTGTCTCTCTCCTTCCACCCCTTTCTCTCTCCTTCCACCTCTTGTCTCTCTCCTTCCACCCCTTGCCTCTCTCCATCCATCCCTTGCCTCTCTCCTTCCACCCCTTGTTTCTCTCCTTCCACCCCTTGTCTCTCTCCTTCCACCCCTTGTCTCTCTCCTTCCACACCTTGTCTCTCTCCTTCCACCCTTTGCCTCTCTCCTCCCACCCCTTGTCTCTCTCCTCCCGCCCCTTGTCTCTCTCCTCTTACCCCTTGCCTCTCTCCTCCCACCCCTTGCCTCCCTCCTCCAACCCCTTGCCTCTCTCCTCCCACCCCTTGTCTCTCTCCTCACACCCCTTGCCTCTCTCCTCCCACCCCTTGCCTCTCTACTTCCACCCCTTGCCTCTCTCCACCCACCCTTTGTCTCTCTCCTTCCCCCTCTTGTCTCTCTCCTCCCACCCCTTGCCTCTCTCCTC
>CAXITT010000081.1:1154658-1190003 GCA_964033795.1 Lymnaea stagnalis
CCCCCCCCCCCCCCCCCGTGTCAAATATGAGTGGGAAACGGATAATTTAAACCAGTTCACTTCTACAGCTTGTACCGGATCTTAGATCTGTAATTTGGTTATTGAGGTAGTGGAGGTAGTGAGAGCTGGGCTAGTAGAAGCTGAGGTTTGGTGGGGTGGGGGGTGGGGGAGTGGCGTAGTATGCTCTACTCTATTTGTTTAGTCTAGTCTCATGTCATCCGTCGGGTAGGAGTGAGACAGTTTTTTAATGCTTTGAAAAAAAAAAATCCACTGTCCCAGACCGCGCTAAGACCCGTCAGTTGACTATGCTGGTCAAATATTGACTGGACTAAAAATAGCATCGGGCCTATTGCTTACCATTGGGGGCCTGAGCTGAAAATAGATTGTTAAACACTCGACCGTAAGTAGAGTGACGCCACTTTGATCACAGGGAAATGATGCAGACAAAAATCTCAGAAGATGCAGTTGAAATTAAAGTTGTGTGGTGTGTAGTGTGTGTGTGTGTGGGGGCGGGGGTCGGAGGTGAGTGATTCGGAAGCGAGCAGAAGATTGTATTTAGACGGTGTTTGACGTAGAAGAGAGTTGGCCTAAATAATAACAAACCCCGGTATTTTGAGCGATGTCATCACGTG
Source organism: Lymnaea stagnalis (assembly GCA_964033795.1). NCBI lineage: Eukaryota > Metazoa > Mollusca > Gastropoda > Lymnaeidae > Lymnaea > Lymnaea stagnalis. The sequence goes on from CAXITT010000081.1 coordinate 1,155,291, forward strand.
TCTGCCATTATGGTTGACAGGACACCACCTCTCGTTGGACGCAACGAATCTCCAGCTTCTGCGGGAGATGTAGTCGTAGTTGTAGTCTTAGTCATAGTTGTAGTCGTAGTTGTCGTATTTGTAGTTTTAGTCGTAGTATTAGTCGTAGGCGTAGTTGTAGTGGAATTTGTAGTCGTAGTCGTGGTTGTACTCTGAGATCAGCGTATTAGGTTCTTCAAATCTGCGTATATGATTATTTATATGTTTTTCCATGGTTATACAATGAATTTATGTTCCTTATACAAATTCATCCTAAATGCCAATCTTGTAGATGCGTCATTTATTAAATTATGATTTTATCATTTTTATACGCATAATTCCATACGCTTAAAACTATCACCAGCCTTCATCAAAGTATGAATGCCTATTTCTCTATCAGTAATATTAACCTCTATTACCCACGCTATTACTAATTACCGTTGATGCATAGGCCTCCGTTTTATTACCCTTCATGTATAGACCTCCGTGTTATTACCCTTATTGTATAGACCTCCGTGGTATTATCCTTAATGTATAGGCCTCCGTCTTATTACGCCTTATGTATAAGCCTCCGTCTTATTACCCTGGCTTTGCACTTAGGTTAGGGTGACCAAACGTCACGTAAAAACAAATTTTCTGCTCTAGTTTTGACACCTTTATTGAAGGAGGTGAGGACTACAGCCAATATCCTCTATTTAAATCCTAGATTAGAGAAATTTAATTTGTTGTGTTGTATTATGTTGTAAAGTATTAATAAATAAATAAGTATTCACTGCACAATTATTGATTTCGTTCATGACATGCCTCAGAGTTTCAATGAAATTACAAAAGTGAAGGTAAATTTAAAAAAAGATTTCTGTGTCTCAAAATGGTTCAAATGAGCATATTTCAATAAACAGTTTCCGGCGGAGGCCCTCGGACCCCTCTTTAGCTGGAGGGTATACCCGCAAACCCTCCTTGGGTGTGTCCCGTTTTTTGCAGTTCATGATTGGCCCCCCTAGCTTAGGTATTATTGTTATTTATCCATATGATAAATGTATGCACTGAGTTTTCATGCTATGAACCCTTACTGTGCGTTCCTCTGTGTATGAGCTTCTGTCATCTTGTGGCGAGGGCAAGATATCGCTTTTGTCGTTACTGGGTTTATCGGCTGTGTTCGATACGCTTGACCACGGCATACTGCTCCAAGATACGCTTGACCACGGCATACTGCTCCAAGATACGCTTGACCACGGCATACTGCTCCTTCTATGCGAACTGGTGCCGTATGACGAGGTTCTATGCGAACTGGTGCCGATACTGCTCCAAGATACGCTTGACCACGGCATACTGCTCCAAGATACGCTTGACCACGGCATACTGCTCCAAGATACACTTGACCACGGCAGACTGCTCCAAGATACGCTTGACCACGGCAGACCTCTCCAACGACTGGAACATACGTTCGGTTTTACCGATACCGTCCTGAAATGGTTCCGTTCGTATCTGACAAATCGGGTCCAATCATTTATCGCAAACGGCGTGACCTCAAAGCAATCTATCATCGAATTCGGAGTACCCCAGGGCTCGGTCCTAGGCCCGGTGCTTTCCACTATGTACGTTCAGCCCCTGGGTGCAGTGATCAAGCAGTTTGATATGCTATATCACACGTTTGTGGATGATACCCAACTTCTGATATCTGTGCTCCCCTGTCAGTTCCCACGGCTTCTTAGTATGACGCAGAAGACAGTGGAGTCAGTTAAGCACTGGATGACTATAAACAAGCTTAAATTAAACGATGAAAAGACCGAGCTGATCCCCATTGCTACCGCTCAAAAGCTAAAATATATAAATAACACACAAACCCTTACTCTCTTAGGTATACAGATTGAGTTTGCTCAAACAGTGCGAAACCTGGGTGTCTACTTAAACAGAAAACTAACTATGGAAAATCACATTAACATGCTTTGCAAGGCGATTTTTCTAGAGCTGCACAGAATTAGTCATATCAGACCTTTCTTAACGTTAGACGCATCGAAGAGGCTGATGTCTGCAGTCGTGCTTTCACGCATGGACTACTGCATTGCTCTTATGGTGGGTCTTCCAGCTACGCTCCTGGATAAAATTAAAAAAGCACAGAATAATGCGGCTCTCATTGTTGTTCACAAACGCAAATTCGACCATGACAAAACACTTCTGAGAGAGTTGCATTGGCTGTCGGTCCGCGCTCGCATAGAGTAAAAAATTGCAACTCTGTGCTGCCGCTGCTTGCATGACCTGGCACCGTCCTATCTCAAAGCGCTACTTACGCCTGATGTACCTACTAGACAACTCCGCTCATCTGATTGAGGCAAACTCTCGATACCACGTGTTCGCCTTGAGACTAACGAGGGTCGCACTTTCGCATTTGCTGGTCCAACAATTCGGAACACTCTTCCTATCGCTATCATAAACAGCCAGACACTGGAGTCTTTCAAAACTGATTTGAAGACTTATCTTTTGCCAACTACCTCCTGGGGTGATTTTATCTATCTAGCTATTATCTTTTAGATGAATGTTGGCCTGTGTTGTTTATGGTTGCAAGGTATGAAAGACTTAGAATGGGTATTCTTGTATGTAGTTTTGTTATGTTGAATTTCGTACTTCAATGTGGTATGCATGTACCGTGCTTCGAGCCTTTGGGGATGAAGCGTGATTTTTAAATAATCTTTATTATTATTATTATTATTACCGTTGTCATCTCTAGTAACATTTAAACCTACAAACGAGCTCCCGTTGATACAACACACACGGTTCTGTCTAGACACCCTGGATGACCACGCCCCGTCCAACAACTAGTGACTTGTCTTTTAGCCAATCCTTTGCCATATTTTGGGCACAACCATTAATTTATTAATGTGAACCTTTCGCGTTTGAGCGCCTCATTAATAAATGAACACAGAGAGAGAAGGAGAGTGAGAGAGAGAGAGAGATCATCTAATTTGGCGGGAAAACTGCGGTCGTCACATGACAAGACGACGAATCACGAGTTATGCATCAACATAACGGTGGGTTGGGGGGGGACTGGGATGGGATTATGCAGCTTGAGATTAGCCATGGGGATGAGGGGTAAGGATCATAGAAGCAGTCTCGGCAGTTAATTGGAGGACGTGTGGTCAGTACCCGGGTGACCAGTAGCAAGGCGGCAAAAGTGTCTTGCAACCAAAAGGTGGCTCGATCGAAGTCATCTTTAGCCCATCCACAGCGATGGACCAAATATCCGGGTCGTCCACAGCTATGGACCAAAAAGCCGGGTCGAAACTCGTTAGTCCACCACCAATGTTCACTTAATTACAAAAAAACAACAACATTATTTAAAAAAAATTTAAATGAACCAAAATTAAAGAATTATAATCAGAAATGTCACAATAGTTCAATCAAAGCTGTATTTATTTTCTGTTATATATCCCGTCGTTGAGTCAAGCAACTCAATTCTAACACACCCCCAACCCATGGCAGCTAGTCATTTGATACAATTGACTCATTTCTGGAGGTACTCTGGTGTCTGTCTTTCAACGATATCTATCTTGTATACATATCGTCAAGGTTGATCTGATGTCAATCATTATTATATGAATTAATACTTAGCTTGTCTAAATGTAACTCTTGCAAATTACTCCTAATTTATTAATTTATTACAAATCGAACCATCTTGTCGAAAGTCTGCATCAACCCACATTTCATTTTTGTCTGAAAGCACAAACCGTAAGCTACTACACTGATCCGTAACTTTCGGCAGAATGTCGTCATAGTTTTCCAGGAACGCCGCACATCTAGAAACCAGTGCTGCAAGTTCTTCTTGGCCAAAATTAAAATATCAAGCGTCGATTAACGCTGATATCTCAAAGATTCGCCATTGCATCAAGTCACTTTCAGGGAAACGAGAGTCAAGGTACAAACGTAAGCATTCAACGAATTTTAGGATGGAATTCGTGTTTTTTATCATCGTCATTTACAAGCAATTCAGCAACCTGTTCGGACCAGTGCACATTTTCACAAAGGTACTGGGCACGGAGCTTAGCGATCATTGCTTTTACAAAATGTTATGATTCGATGGTCGTAAGATTTTCTCTTTGTAGCAGCGTGCATAATTCAGCAAGTTCACCAGCAACTTCATCAAAGACGATCAGTGCAGTTCGAAACTGGGGATCGCTTAGTTTCTTCAAACAGTACTTATGAACTTAATCATTATACAGGCCCACCTGCTCCTCACAGTATTCAGTCAACACTTGTATGTTTCTCAGCAATGCTCGGAAAGCAAAGTGCCACGAAAGCCATCTGATTTCATTCAATTGTCTAAAGGCTACGGACTCACATTCCTACACCTAGTTCGGCTAGCTAGTTCGGTAAACTGGCCTTTCCGTACTGTCGACCTACTGAGCAATGTGTACGCCGACCCATGGAATGTTTCAATGTCTGCCATTAAACTTATATGTTTGCAAGCATAATCGATGCCTAAATCTTCACGATAAGCGTCGGCGAAGAAATGCTGCAACTCCATTGTTCTTGCCTACCATAACCGATGCACCATCAGAGGTAAACATAACCATTTTCTGCATGTCCAATGAACTCTCTTGATAAAACTCTGTTATTGCTGATTCCATAAATTTACTGTCCCATGCTGACAGAGACAAAATTCCAACAAATACTGCCATGTAAACATTAACAGGATATGGCCGAAACTTTGCGTATAAGAACAACATTTTTTTTCACTGATATATCAGTGTTCTCATCTACCATTAATGTGTGGAACTTTGCATTGCGAGGTTCGCTACTTATAGCATCCATCACTATAGAATGGATAGAATCAACAAACTCAAAAGCGTAATTCTTACTGCGCCAGCTATCAGGGACTGGCACATACTTAGCCATATGGTTGTGTATGTATTGAACCACATTCATAGATGTGTTCATGTTGATAGTCAAGAGTACGTTGTCCATCAAAATTTTAACCTGGTCTTCTTTAGCACTTTTACGTTGTGCTGCCTCTTGTCTCATGCCTCGATCAGCGACACTTTCTGTAAGCATTCGCAGTACACCTCCTGATTGTATAGAACGAAGTCTCTGTACAGCATATGCGTGTAAGATTTGCTTGATGCGTCGCTTACGATAATCTAGCTTAAAAGCCTCCCACCTTATCCCTGTGGAGAAATCACCACCTGCCTTAGCTTTGAAGCACATTTCACAGACAAACATCATCATCATCAATTTCACGATATTTCACAATATCCCCCAGCTTGACAGTCCGCTGTGTCGACGAATCTGGTCATGCTGCATGAACAAATTCATTGAGCCATTGCGTTTTAAAATTTGCTCTACACTTTTTATTAGGGAGCGATGATGCTGACAGTTCGTTTAACTGACATTTAGACATAACGGTTATAACATTATTAAAAATAATTAGCTACTACATTTATAATAAACTAGAGATGTGTGATTTATTTACTTTATACACATTCACTGCGAAGTAGGCGCCACGAAAATTACTTAAATTTAAATGGCGGCGGTTCAGAACGAGGCTAGCTTGATCCGGTATGTATCGGTAAGTATGTAAATCAATAGCTCTACGTAAAAAGTAGAATTCAAAAACTAGATGTGAATCAAATCAAATTAAAAACATGGATGCATGTGTTATGAAAACTGTATATGCCGGCCGCAGAGCACAGCGTATCTGTTCAAATTTATTTTTATAAAAATTTGCTGTCCGCATACTCAGAATTACTGCGCAGCGTCTGTGAGATAGGTGCGCAGCCGCGCAGCTTTAAAGGAACATTGTCCACCACCAAGGCAACCATTGTTTGGGGAGGAGGAACCATTAGTAAATAAAACAAGACATCAACCATTTCAATGGACGTAGGTCAGCCTGTACATAATAGCTTTTTGAAGTAGGTCAGGTTGTACAGAATAGCTTGTTGAAGTAGGTCAAACTGTAGATAATAGCTTGTTGAAGTAGGTCAGACTGTAGATAAGGGCGTGTTGAAGTAGGTCAGACTGTACATAATAGCTTGTTGAAGTCTGAAACACTATACCAGAGTTGGGCAAGTTGCTTTTGTGGCGGGCCACAGGATAATGTTCTAGGAATCTAGAGTTCTTGAAAAAAAAATGAATTTCAGAGCGACTTCCATCCCTTCCCCTGAAGGTCTTGTGGGCCGCAGGCTGCCGAACCATTGCACTATACCGAAAACACAGTGCAACATACCATGGCTTCTATCTTGGTACTTTAATTGTTGCTGTCGAAATAAGAACCATAACTTAAATAACTACCAAAAACATAATGAATCGATCAAACAGTTAAAATTATTCCCCCATGTGCATGATAAGATACATCAGGTAAGATTCGTAGTCGAGGACTCCCACCATGAATTCGGATTTGTAAAATGTCATCGACTTCAAGTTTCAATATGTTATAAGTAAACATTTTTTTAAAAAAATAAATGTTAACAAAAAAATGCTAAGCTATCATTTGAGGATTTTGTGAAAGGCAAGTACATAATAGAATAAATAGAGATTATTTAAAATGAGAAATTGAGAGTGAAAAGTGTATTTTGTTTCATCGTCACATCCTCTCAAACATTAGGAACATCGACAAGATAAAACCAGTCGAGCTGTTTAAGTTTTTGTGACCCATAAACACGTGTTACTATATTGTCATAGAAACATGAAAACAGGTTTTCTTTCAGCCCCCAGCCCCCTCCCCCGGGGAAAGCCAAGTGCCCCCCCCCCCGGAACAAAAATATGTCCAATTTTAAATCAACTGGAACTACTGGAACTGCCCCCCCCCCCCCNTTTAGGGTCAAAATATCCCTGGTGGTAAAAACAATACAGTTCAAGGAGGTCATTTTAATTTTAGGGTCAAAATATCCCTGGTGGTAAAAACAATACAGTTCAAGGAGGTCATTTTAATTTTAGGGTCAAAATATCCCTGGTGGTAAAAACAATACAGTTCAAGGAGGTCATTTTAATTTTAGGGTCAAAATATCCCTGGTGGTAAAAACAATACAGTTCAAGGAGGTCATTTTAATTTTAGGGTCAAAATATCCCTGGTGGTAAAAACAATACAGTTCAAGGAGGTCATTTTAATTTTAGGGTCAAAATATCCCTGGTGGTAAAAACAATACAGTTCAAATAGGTCATTTTAGTTTTAGGGTCAAAATATCCCTGTTGGGAAGAACAATACAGTTGAAGGAGAAACCACAAGATTAATACTTGGTGGTATTATCTCTGGCTAGGAAAAAAGAAAGAAAGACAATTGCATTTCGTCGTCAGATCTCTTCGTGAAAGGTGACATGTTGAACCTACATGTAATGTGTTCTTTGTTTGGACTGGGCTGAAATGGAGAAAAGACTTCTCCTATATTTAACATGACAAGGATCGGTCTTTGAGTGGGCTTTTTGGGGGGCTCGGGGAGTGGGGCTGGGAGGAGTTGTTTAACACAATACAGGTAGAGTAGGCGGGAAAAATCTGTGTGGTAGCATGGCTTTTTCGGCGGTGTTATTACTGCTAATTCTATCAAGTGATTTCCGCTATGACCCACAAAATAGCTTTGAACACAGAGACTCGTTGATGTGGGGGGCGGGGGGGTGTGGTGGTGCATGCATCTATTGGGGCGGGGGTGGAGACGAAAGAAACTGCAGATGTGTGAGATTTGAGGTGATACGTATTGACGCCGTTAAAAGAACTACGAGGCAGGACTGCAATAAGAAGGTTGAAGCAATGTGATAAATATACACATATATATACACACACACACACACTGGGTTGAGGTGAACCTGAAGAAGGACAATACATAAAATAGTGGACTTTTCATCTGTGTATATTTCTTTTAGTTTTAGCTTACCACAAGAACATGGCTTCATTATAACCATCTGGAAAAAACCGGTACAGTTGGCCGAAAAGGTCGTCCCTAATTATAAAGTGAAATGTGACGCATGGGGCATAAAGCCCCACCCTACGCCCCTGATACAGTGGTTCACAACACAACGTTCGAGTCACAGTACTCTTGCTGCAGCCTAGTTTTCAAGTGCCCCATATTGTAAAATTTTCAACGAGTGCACTGTGAAATATCGAATTTTGTATAAATCATTTTTTTTCATCTGCACCACTTTGAAGAAGCCACGACTCCCCGGGGGTGTCACCGTACACAGTTTGGAAACCTCTAAATCAGCGGTTCTCAACCTGTGGGTCGCGACCCCTTTGGGGGTCGCACGACCCTTTCCCAGGGGTCGCCTCAGACCATATGAAAACACATATGCTCTACATTTATGAAGAAGCAACGAAAATAATGTTGTGGCTGGGGGTCGCCACAACATGAGGAACTCTATTAATGGATCGCGACATTAAAAAGGTTGAGAACCACTGCTCTAAATAAATATATTTGAACTAAGATGGACGCAGCTTAAAGTGGTGGAATCGAAAAGCATATGACAAGCTGAGGATGTGGGGGGGGGGGGGGGGCTGTTGGGGGAAAAAGGGGTGGGGAAGGGGGGACCTGACACACAAAATAAACATTGATTAAACAAATATGAGTTGTGTCGGTGCGACAGAACCTTCGATGAAATAGTCATAAAATAGTATTGTACTGTATTTGCCATGTATTGGTGTGACCCCCCCCCCCAAACCACTAATTGTCCTATACAATCTTAGTAAACAAACTGTTTAAAAACTAATTAAAAAATTATGATTTCTTATATCTATTTTGATGCTTTATTTTAAAATCGTGTGAGACAACTGTGAAGGACTGCTCAAGATCTTGGAATTTCAATGAAAAGCTCATGGTAGAATCAACTTCTTTTTGCTCGTATGTTTGTTTAAGACACAATCATCGGACGGCTATATAGTTACTTCTCGTCATCCTATCGAGCTGAAACTTGGCATATAAACTTGTTACCGATGACAACATATTTTTTTCAAAATTTAGCTCCCCCCCCCAAAAAAAAAATAAATAAATCAATTTCAACGCTACCAAATGCCACTAATTTCACGAAAAAAAATTCCCGATAACTGCGCTAAATACGATTCTTAAAGACATCGCAAACGCGTTGGGTGCGTAATACTTCCTTTTTTTTTTACAGTAATAGTTGATGAAATTAATATCGGTTTCAAAGCGGTTGGACCATTGGAATATTAATATAGTTCCCGGGCTTGAAAAAAATGCGGTTGCGAACCGGAGGGGGGAGGGGGGGGGGGACTAATTGAGATGCTCATAAAATGCGTTACTTGAATGCATGCTTTGTCAAATTTTCAGCCACCCCCCACCCCCACCACATTCCTTGATATTAAATCTTATAAAGGATTTAAACGAAAAACTTTTTTTTTTTTTAAGGAGTTGTTCAATTAAACGCTGATCTGATTCCTGCATTAGAAAGGTGAGAAAAAATGTAGGCGTCAAGAAGAACTGGCATTTTAAAAATAAATTTCATGTCCGTAGCGTAAGAGAATGTATTTTAAAAAGGTAAGTGTGAAATCAAAATGTACATTTTGTTTTGTATGACATTTCAGTAGCCATAACTAATGGTCGTTAACCAGTGAATTCAGCAACCGTGGCAGCTCTTGGAAGGGAAACAACCCCAAATATTTGTGACACAAATTAATAAATGTGATTATAGCGCTTTGATTATCACAAAACCAAACTTGGTAAAAAAAATTCAATGCTAGGATAATTTATTTCACATGTAAACCATTGATAGTTGACACCAGGGGTCTCCACAGTACGGCCCGGAGGGCCTGATGCAGCCCGCGAGGCCCTCTCATCCGGCCCGTGGAGAATTTTCTGTCTATGGAAAAAATGACGGACATTACATGTATCCTGGCAGGATTAGCCGCCACTTACGGGGACATTGTGTTTTTACCGAATTCAAATATTGGCGCGCAGTTCACTGTCAACGAGAGGATGCGATGCCATCTAGAGGCGGATTTGTTAAATGGTTTGCTGCTTGCTAAAGACGGTTTGGTCACAGTTTGCCAGTTGCGGTTGACTGCTGCGATGCGGAGGTGTTGGTGTCAGTTAGCGTCTGATAGCGAAACATGTTGCACTCTAATTTATTTAGTGATAATATCCTTCGCGTCATTACTTATAAATATGTTAAAAAGTATTGCGAATGTCGTTAGTTTGGTAAGAAATTTTCGAATGTTCTGAAGAGGAAACAACAAGAGAAAAAATCAACAATCTCTCTACCATAAGTGGATACGTTTGCACACTATATTCCATTAAGTTTAAAATTTTAAAAAAAAATTGTTTCGGGTCATTTGCAGCTATAATATATATAAGAATGAGCTAGAGTCACATAACGCCAAAAGGGAGATATGATTTAAGTACGTTCGGATTCCTAAAAACAGTCATAGTTATTTTCTATTATTTTACGGAAATCGAATAAATTTAAATGCGCAAAAAATATTCTAAATACGCTTTTATTTTAGTAAAAGTTTAAGTATTTTTATTATAAATTACAAATACATTTAAAGTATCAACTAAGGAACTATTTTAAGCATTTTATATTTGTTTGAGAGTTATGAAAAAAAATCATGATCAAAGAATTACACCGTATTCACATTTATCGGGAAAACCCAAGCATCAGTCGTTTTTAGTGTGTCTTTTAGTGCGTTGTTAATATTTCGAATTAAAATTAATTTCTTCTAAATAATCATGCAAATGACGTCAAAACATGTACAAAAACATTTAAAAATAAACATTTCATTTAAAAAGTAATTAAAATAAATTATAACAAGAACAAAATTCATTTAAAACCAGTCCAAATTGCTTAGTTGATTATGCTTTAATTATAAATTACCTTTAACTGTAACCTGCAACACAACTTTCAAAACCCAAAAATTATAAAATACATGTATTGATAAGTCATTTACAGACAATAACCCCCAACCCCAATTCTAACTGATCGACACAGCTGTTTCTCAATTTTAAGACTTAATCCTGGTTGTGGTTCACCACCACTGGTCAATGTTACAAGAGGTGGGAGCCATTAAAATGTTAAGACCTGCTGGTTAACACCAAGGGATGACCCAGCACAAACCATTATTAACATCAAGATAAAGATCAAGTGCCAACCACTGTTACTGCTAACACCAAGGGAGGGTCCAGGGCTGACCACTGTTAACACCAGCAGACGACCAATTACCAACCACTGTTAACAGCAAGGCATGACCCAACACATACTGGTATTTCCTTTTTTCATCTTAGAAATTTTGTATTTTAAGTATGTATATACCTGGTATATATATATATAAATATATATATATATGTATATATATAGAGAGAGATATGAATATTTATAGATACCGTATATAATTTATATATCTATAGATATATAATTATATATCTATATCTCTCTGTATATAAATATATATAATAAAACAAAATAAAGCTACACAAAATGAATCCTCAACACCACCTCATATTAATACAATCTTCTTAGTTTGAATACTGTAACAAGAATCAAATGTCAAACCCTTTCTTCACCTAACGGAACAAACTAAAATGTCAATGAAAGTGTAAACAGCATCACATCATGTTTATATGTATAGCCTAGAGAAACAATACTTTTTTAAGTAGATTAAACTGTTAACCGTCGGAACCTAACAGGGTTGTCCATAAAGGACGTCAGCACAAAATATTCACCCCCCCCCCTCTCCTTGTTCGCATGTGGCTTACCCCATCTTCCCGAGTTTCCGTTGTTCGTAGAAGCATTTTGAAAATTTACAGTGCTGGAAGTATAGTCATTGTAAAGAGCAGGGTCACTACAATCAAACTTCTAAATCAGGATGATACAGGTCCATCCTTTGATTTTGTATGCACTGCCAGAGAGAGAGAGAAGGGGGGGGGGTGTTGATATCAGAGGTTATGCGTACCGGTACTGGTGCGATTAAATATTATGGAATTCTGACCGTCTCTAATGAAGCTGTCAACTAAAATTCTATGAAATCCATGATACCTGTATTTAATTATTTTTTTTTAACTCTTGAAACTTAAGACATCTAAATCATTTGCAATGTTTTGAATTTATCATGACACTGTTTCTCATTGTTACGTTATTTCAGATGTGATCATTTGGACGGGCGTAAAAAAAAAGTGTGAAGATAAATCTTACTGATATACCTAACTGATCACCTAAATGTTTGTACTCCACTCTCCCTTTCCCCCCAAAAATATTAGTGGGAAAAAAAAAAAAAAGTCTTTTTGCTAACTTAAAATTTCATGCTTAATTAAAAAAAAAAAAAAAAAGCATTATGATGTGTTGGCCTAGTTAAGGCTATCTCTGCACATTAGGCATTAGGTATATTGGTGTCCTAATGACTAATGTGGCTTGGTATGAGTCACTGCAGTCTTGCTAACGTGGCTTGGTATGAGTCACTGCAGTCGAAGCACTGGACTTGTTTTTAAAAACAACATAAAAAGCCCAGTAAAACCTCGCTTTTGTTAGAGGACATTGCCTGAATTTACAAATGGTCATAGAGTATGAATAACTATATTACAGTTGGATTCATTGAATTTAGCTGACCAAAGTAGAAAAGAAATTCAGAAAAGCTGAATATTGTGTGCAATAAATTATTGTCCAATAATGTTCATATAGATTCCTGTTTTTTCATCCTCTAATATAGGAATTTTAATTCTGACAAGAAGTAGATTTTGACTGCAATCAAACAGTATTAGAATGGCTGAGGTGAGATTCGTTTCCAGCTTAATCTACCAGGTCATAATTGTACAGAACTATATCATGTGTTTTTATTGTAGAGATCCATTTAGTTAAAAAAAATAATGATTATCGTAAGTTAAAAAAGAGTGTTAAGCTATTTTATAAGCATCTTTTATATATACACATAACACCAACGCGGCTCTTTTTATTTTGTCTTTCTATTTTTTTCCTTTTAATGAATGATTTTAAAAAATGTTTTTTTAAAGAAACAACAAATGCATTGCCTTTAAATTTGAGAAAACATTTGCCGATTAAGTTTAATAAAAAACTTTAAAGAATAAATAAAAAGACGTTATATAAATGTAGTTATTCCTGCTGTGAGGGATGTGAGAAATTATTGTTTTTGAAATGCTGCAGAAATCATTAGGCGTCTGTATGAAGGTAGACATAAATGTCTGTTCTAATAGGGAAACAAGTTGTGGGGTGGTCGCTTCACTGGAGCTGTGGATCCAGTGATGGAGAAATTTAATGCATCCATTCATTTTGACAAGCGGATGTGGAAAGCAGATATTGAGGTAGGCTTTGTTTAAAAAAAATTTTTTTTCGTCTTCACCTGGCTCCTATTTTGTGGGTGTTTTTTCATATTGTTGACAGCCAATTTTCCAATCTGGCAGCTGTCTTTCTCCTTTAACTAAAGACTTTTGCCGAAGGGGTTTACTTCCAAGCCCAAGAATAATAAACTACTGGACTGACTAACTCTAACCTTAGCCCTAACCCTAAGCTTGGGATGACTAAGCTAAGGCAGACTATTCTGTCATTGAATCACTGACTGCCACACATTTAGTTACTGTTTAAACTATTGATATCATTAGCTTGCTCGCCTGCATATATTCTTTTAGGACTGATATACTTTTTTTTAAAAGTCAAAAAAGCACAAAACGACAAACCGTTATGTTCAAATATAAGGGTGCAAGAATATAGAGAGAATAAGTTTGCTGCAATGTGTGTTTTAAGTAGGTCAAGCTCAGAAGAACTTGTTTAATTCTTGTGATGTTTGCTGTAGGGGAGCAAAGCTGATATCTTGGCACTGGAAAAGGCCAAGCTTGTCACAGCTGATGAGAGGAATGACGTCTATGAGGGTCTAGAAAAGGTGAGTGAACTAATGAAGGCTTTAAAAATAAAATATATAAACTCTTGTGATATCAGGGAGGTTACATGTAACCACATCCATTTGGTCTTGTTAGCTATTTCATCCATAGTTTGAAACATAAAGATAGACTCCAAGCCATGGTTTGAAACACAGGGATAATCTCTCAGCCGTAATTTGAAACACATGAACAAACTCCCACATTCCAGCCATAGTTTGAAACACCAGGATAAGCTCCCAAATCCAATGCGAACGTTTGAAACAAAAGTACAAAGTTCCACATCCCAGCAACAGTTTGAAACACAAGAACAAACTCCAACATCCCAACCATATTTTGAAACACAAGGATAATATCGCACATCTTTGCCACAGTTTGAAACACAAGAACAAACAGCCACATCCCAGCCATAGTTTGAAACACAAGGATAATATCGCACATCTTTGCCACAGTTTGAAACACAAGAACAAACAGCCACATCCCAGCCATAGTTTGAAACACCAGCTTAATCTCCCACATCACCTTACAACTCCAGTTACAAGGACAAACTCATTGTTATGAACAACTGATCATTGTTATTCCTTTTCTACCTTTGTATACAATTCAGATCAGCCTCAGCCAAGTCCATTCTTGTTTCACTATTTTCCAAAGAATAAAAGTCTCTATATTTAACCATATATATATATATCTATTGTATCCTGGAGTGTTATGAATTTAACTTGGAATTTTAATTGAAACCCAATAGGTCTATTTTTTGTCTAAATTATTTTTGTTACCAGCTCTCAACGCTGAAGGAAGACTTGCAATTAATGGTATTAGCCTCACTTCCTCTTGATTAGTAGATGATAGGAATTTTATAACTGAAAAAATATTTATCTGTGGTAATAATATAGTGATTGAATATTGGTGTAAACCTTTACTCCAGTGGTCATCAAACCCATTGCACCAGAGCTACACGTGGCTATTTGAAGAAATATTTTCACTTTTTTTTATTTTTCCTCCACCCTTTTTATTTTTTAATTTATTTTTATTTTACGAATCTACAATGACAGGTGCCTACCAACAAATTTTTAAAACTAATTTAGTTTGTAAAAATGGCTCCTCACTCAAAAAAAAAATGTTGCAGACCACTGCTAGATGAAGATAAAAGTCATTTATCATCAACAATTTAATCTGAATAAAAATTTGTTGAAAATTTTATTTTGGAAAGCATTTTTTTTGTCATGTTGACAATTATACATTTTTGATTAAAGGTTGTTTTTTTTTTCACTTTAAATTGACTATGACAAATATCAAAGAACTAGATCTAACTGAGCTTAATTTTCTTGCCTTAAAATTGACAGGAACCATTTGAAAAAAAAAAGCAAGAATCTCATGTTTTCATCTTACATGCAGACACTAATTTTTAACAGGTGAAACATGAATGGGAAGCTGGCACTTTTGAAATCAGACCAGGAGACGAAGATGTGCATACAGCCAATGAAAGGAGGCTGAAAGTAGGTAACCAATGATTAGGTTTCGTGTCATGTCAGCTCAATGTTGGATGCGTAAGCAGGAGAAGGGAAGTGTGTGTGTGTGGGGGGGGGGGTGTACAAGGTCAAGGGGTCGAAGTACAGGGCCATTAAATTTTCTCAATGAGGCTGTATGAGGCAAATTTTTAATAAAATCTAATGTATATGTTTATTTAAACATAAATGTATGTTTTTGAACATCTCTGCAGGAACTGATTGGTCCAGTTGGGGGAAAACTGCACACTGGCCGAAGCCGCAATGACCAGGTAGCAACGGACATGAGGCTGTGGTTCAAGGACAGCACCAAAGTACTGACCAAACACATTACAGACCTGGTAAAAGTCATGACAGAGCGGGCTAAAGCGTAAGTAGAAATATGAAGTAGCTGTACGTGAAAGTGGGAAGAAATATCGCCAACTGTTTCTCGAACTCTTGCTTTGCAACAATAAATGAAGGCCATGCTGGCCAACCCCCCCCCCCCCACCTTTAAAAAAAAAATTTCCTCTTTAATTTCCATCAGGGTGCACTTCAACTGGGTCATAGGTTGGGGGGTATCTGCTCCGAAGTATATGTGATCAAAACTGTCTTCCTGTTGATTTCTGGATGATCAATAGGTCAGATGAAGTGATGAACACCGACAATAGGTAGCAGTAATTATTTAACAACGTTTCTGTTCTACTCCAATCTTTGCTGTCAACGCTTTTTATATAGCTAAATTATTGCTTTTTAAAAATTAAAAAAAAATTCATGCTACTTTGGTATGTTTGAACTTCGCAGGGAAGTGGACCAACTTATGCCCGGCTACACGCACCTCCAGAGGGCACAACCCATCAGATGGAGCCATTGGATTCTGAGGTTTGTATACTCTTGGGAATATTTTTGGCCTGATGCAATCATGTTATGCAAATGTTATACAGTCATGTTATGTAATTGTTATACAATATTATTATGTAATTGACAGATCTGATACATTCTTGTTATGTAATTGTTAGATCTGATACAACCTTGTTATGTAATTGTTAGATCTGATACAACCTTGTTATGTAATTGTTAGATCTGATACAACCTTGTTATGTAATTGTTAGATCTGATACAACCTTGTTATGTAATTGTTAGAATGTTTAGAATACATTTTAACGAAAAATGGAAGTTCATTTTGTAAAATTTAATTTGCGGGCAATTTTAATGGGGAAACATTCAGATGACTTATCTCAATAACTAATTTAGTAATGCTTTTAAAATAAAACTTATCTGGTCTGTTAATTTGTATGATTATTAAATTTTAAAAAATTTATCTACTTCTTGATTATGCTGTACTGTGTCAATCAGTCAATCCCAGTTCTTCCTCTTCTATATTTTGAGGGCCCACGTTCAATGTATTGATCATTCTGGCTCCAGTTGCATGTCATTGTTCTGGTCTGTGTCATTGGTCTATCTTCAAATACATTGTGTTTTTTTTTATTCATGTACCTCTAACATATCAGTTTAAACAGTCATCAACAGGTCTTTTATTCCAAGCCTAACATTTGAATGTATCATTTGCTTATCAATCAGTTATGCAGCAATGTTACAAAGAGATGTGGAGAGATTGCTTCAGATTTGTCACAGAGCATCCACTTTAGTCTTGGGGAGGTAAGCATGTCATAAGACTAGTTGTTTAAAAAAAATTAATTTCAGTCTCATCACCCGCAGCCCCCACGTGCAAAATCAAAGTATCATAATTCGTTTTTATTGACCACATTTTTACACCTTTCTACAGCTAGAGACTTATCAAATATTTAAAAAAAAATGAAATCCTTTGTTTTTTTTTTTTTTTTTTTTTTTTTTTTTTTTTTTTTTTTTTTTTTTTTTTCTATTCTAAAAATTTTTTTTTTTTTTTTTATATGTAATTGTTAGATCTGATACAACCTTGTTATGTAATTGTTAGATCTGATACAACCTTGTTATGTAATTGTTAGATCTGATACAACCTTGTTATGTAATTGTTAGATCTGATACAACCTTGTTATGTAATTGTTAGATCTGATACATTCTTGTTATGTAATTGTTAGATCTGATACAACCCTGTTATGTAATTGTTAGATCTGATACAACCTTGTTATGTAATTGTTAGATCTGATACATTCTTGTTATGTAATTGTTAGATCTGATACAACCCTGTTATGTAATTGTTAGATCTGATACAACCCTGTTATGTAATTGTTAGATCTGATACAACCTTGTTATGTAATTGTTAGATCTGATACAACCTTGTTATGTAATTGTTAGATCTGATACAACCTTGTTATGTAATTGTTAGATCTGATACAACCTTGTTATGTAATTGTTAGATCTGATACAACCTTGTTATGTAATTGTTAGATCTGATACAACCTTGTTATGTAATTGTTAGATCTGATACAACCTTGTTATGTAATTGTTAGATCTGATACAACCTTGTTATGTAATTGTTAGATCTGATACAACCTTGTTATGTAATTGTTAGATCTGATACAACCTTGTTATGTAATTGTTAGATCTGATACAACCTTGGTATGTAATTGTTAGATCTGATACAACCTTGTTATGTAATTGTTAGATCTGATACAACCTTGTTATGTAATTGTTAGATCTGATACAACCTTGTTATGTAATTGTTAGATCTGATACAACCTTGTTATGTAATTGTTAGATCTGATACAACCTTGTTATGTAATTGTTAGATCTGATACAACCTTGTTATGTAATTGTTAGATCTGATACAACCTTGTTATGTAATTGTTAGAATGTTTAGAATACATTTTAAAGAAAAATGGAAGTTCATTTTGTAAAATTTAATTTGCGGGCAATTTTAATGGGGAAACATTCAGATGACTTATCTCAATAACTAATTTAATAATGCTTTTAAAATAAAACTTATCTGGTCTGTTAATTTATATGATTATTAAATTTTTAAAAATGTATCTATATCTTTATTATGCTGTACTGTGTCAATCAGTCAATCACAGTTCTTCCTCTTCTATATTTTGAGGGCCCACGATCAATGTATTGATCATTCTGGCTCCAGTTGCATGTCATTATTCTGGTCTGTATCATTGGTCTATCTTCAAATACATTGTATTTTTTTTATTCATGTACCTTTAACATATCAGTTTAAACAGTCATCAACAGTTTAAACAGGTCTTTTATTCCAAGCCTAACATTTGAATGTATCATTTGCTTATCAATAAGTTATGCATCAATGTTACAAAGAGATGTGGAGAGATTGCTTCAGATTTGTCACAGAGCATCCACTTTAGTCTTGGGGAGGTGAGCATGTCATAAGACTAGTTGTTAAAAAAAATAATTTCAATCTCATCACCCACAGCCCCCACGTGCAAAATCAAAGTATCATGATTCGTTTTTATTGACCACATTTTTACACCTTTCTACAGCTAGAGACTTATCAAATATTTTAAAAAAATGAAATCTTTTTTTTTTTTTCTTCATGGTTTGTTTTATGATTTACCATACCAAAAATTGATTTATGTTTTCTAGTGGTGCTCTGGCTGAAAATCCAATTGATATTGACAAGGAATTCCTCAGAGAAGGTATATTTATTTTGCTAGTTTTATCAAATAAAATATCTTGTGTACTATGTAAGGATGGTCATGTTTTGAAATGATAAATGTTTATATCACTTACTCCCATTGTTGGCTTTCTTTTTGATAACCATTTAAAGCGCATGAACAGTCTGGATGCAGTCAGTGACAGGGATTTCATTGGTAAATTGTTTTCTACAAAATTTTATTTAATTCAGCAATAGAGCATAAAAACTATTTATAACTACTACAGAAGATATTTTTAGTTCATTTAGAAGATTTAGTATTTTTTAAAAAAAATGAAATAAGAAGACTTAGATATCATTGAACATATGGAGCTGGCGAGAGAGCACTGAAGTTTTTCTGAAAAAAGTTTGGCTGTCTTTAAACTCTTGTTTCAAAACATTGACCCTGCTTAAGGACATTTAAATTAAATACAGTATGATTTAGGTACCATTTCCCATTTTTTTTTTAATGTAAAGAACTGCACTCCTGACACAGTTATTATTTTGAATGTGAGACCCACTGATGGGAGATGGTTAAACACAGTGAAAACTCTGTATCCCATGTGCTTTGTGACATGGAGTGTTTTGAATGAGACAAATAAGTCTGGCCAATCAGTGTTTTTGATTTGGTCATGTGAGTGAGTGAGAGATTGACTTTGGGGTAGTCGTGATGAAAAATTTGAAGTGAGAGGAGATGAGATTTTGTGATGATGCTGGACTTTAATGATTTATTTTTAGATGTGATGGTTTTTGAGTCAGTGAATTGAGAATGAAATATATACAAGGAATTAAAAGTGTGCATTTTCTCCTGACTCATATTTATATATTTATTCTCTTGGGTTGTTGTAATCATCCGAACAATAAAGTAAAGTCACTAAATGAAACAGCAACATCTTGTGCATTATTTATAACAGTGACAGCTGCCTTGAAATGAGTCATCCCCACCCCTCTTCCTTTCCCACACTATTCTCTTCCTTAGCTGAGTTTTTGTTCTGGGGCTCTCTGCTGGGAGTACACCTTAGCCGTTGGGCTGGGGATCTCATTCTGTATTCAACCAAAGAGTTCAACTTTGTTACTCTCTCAGATGCATACAGGTTGGTTATATTTTTTTTAGTGAAATAGAACACAAATTAAAAAAAAGAAAGCAACAACACAGCCAAACATCAAGTTTCTTTTTTTTAAAATCAGGCTTTTGTGTATAAAAAATAAAATTCTCTCTATGCTCACTACTGTCAATGCATCTAATGTGCCATAAATGTTTGGTTGAATAATTTGACCAGAAAGTTTTATTTGATACTTTGATAATTCTTTTTTTTTTGTGGTAGTAATTAGCCTGTAAAGTTTCTGTCCTTGGTGTGTGATGCTTGCACAATACAGCAAAATTTTCTTTTGGTTTAATTCTGTATTATCAAGTGTTAACTCAACCATCTTATCTCTATTATTCCAGCACTGGTAGCAGCTTGATGCCACAGAAAAAGAACAGTGACAGTTTGGAGCTTATTAGAGGAAGGGCAGGCAGACTCTATGGAAATGTGAGTCATAGTGTTTTATTGGAGTGCAGTGGTTCTTAAACTTTAATAATTTGAGGATAGCAGGACAGCATTTCATGACATATTGTTTAGTGACCAACATTAACTATAAAGGGAGTTAATGGGGATTTTTTAAAGCGTAAAATAGGTAGATCTTTTCCCCCCCACCCTTAAAGAAAGTTCAATGTCGGAACTGGGTCTTCAGACCCAATTTTAAGAACCTCTGTGACATAATCACTGTTGTCTAATTTTTATGGAATATTTAGGTTAAAGCCCTGACAATTTATATCATGTTATGTCCAAGTACTTCAAAATTACACATTGGTGAAACCTGGCTGGCTATAAAAAAATTTTGTTTGTCAGGTTTAACTTAAATTTCATAATGTTCTTAAACCCAATTAACTTCAAAACAATTGATCCACAATTGATATTTACTAAATAATGATGTCGCCACTTCCTTTATCAGCACTGTGTAATGTGTGCAAGGGGGAGTATATAAAATACTTCTAACTGTGAAATGTAATTGAGAAAAAATATCCTTCAAGTATCCAGCAGTTTTTATGGTTGCTGTAGAATATCCATTTATTATGTACTTTGTACTACAGTGCACATCCTTCATGATGACTCTTAAAGAAATACCAAGCACATACAATAAAGTAAGTATACCACTCCAAAAAGTTGGCAAAAATTCACATCTTCTTCCCCCCCCCCCCCCGCCCCCCCCCTCTCCCCCCCATGCTATAAAAAATTTTGAGACTATTGTGTTGTTGGTTTAAAACAGTTTTTTAAACAATAACAATAATTTCGGCAGTTGGATTTATTTATCCAAGTAGTTATTCGTTTACAAGGGCAATATAAATTATCTCTCGTGTTCTGGCAGATATAGAATCTTTTATTTGACGTCTGCAAGTTCAAGATAATTTGATTATTTCAGCAAAGGAAAAAAAATAAATGAAGATTGTTCTTAATTAGTTTTGTTAGTGTTCAAATTTACAATTACACTTGTTATCTTGAAAGTTAATCTGTTCCTCAGAAATGTATTGTTTTTATTTAAACTTGTCAAAAAACTGATTCAAAACCAAATGATCTCCCATGTCCAGCAAGACAACGAAGCGATGTTTGACACTTACGATACAATTTGTGCAGTATTACAAATAGCCACAGGTGTCCTGTCAAGCCTCAAGGTAGCAATAACATTTAGAGTAGTGATAAAAAAATTTTTTAAAGATCATTTTCCAAAGTGCTTTGCATGCTTTCATTTTCAATAATTTAAAAGAAAAATATTCTTTGAGTTGGAAGAAATGTAAAATGTTTATTTTAATGTCTTTAGGTTTTAATAAAGAATTTACATTATTTTTTTTGTATTAAGTTTTACAAAAAGGGCTATGTTTATGTATTATTACTTGATTTCACTTGTTTTAGATCCATCCTGATAAGATGGAGGGTGCTCTCAGTTCTGACATGCTAGCCACAGATATTGCATATTATCTAGTCAGAAAAGGGGTATGTTAACTCTGTTTGTCCCTCTGATATGATACTCTGTTTCTTCCTGAAAGTTGTTAGCTTTATTGTTCACCTGACATACCATAAGTGAACTTTTATAGCTGGCATGTGACAGTGATCATTTATTGGTAGTAAATGTGACATATATATAATTTATATATATATATATATATATATATATGTTATATATGCAGCTAGTGAAGGTGAAGGCATCTTTAGTTGTTAAAAAAATTAAAACTAATAAATCAGTAATGGCGACCCACACCCATTGGTGTCATGTATCTTATTAGCCAGCCAATGGCTGTTTCCCAGATATATTTAAATGTTCTCAGAAATGGGATATCTCACATGCAGACCTTTTATTTGTCAACTTGTAATACTTGTAACATATCAAATCTCATATCCTCCATATTGGGCATGCCTTTCAATCTGTTACATATCTTAGCCTCCAAGATACTCCTTTAAATTCTGACTTATCTTAGCCTCCAAGATACTTCTTATTTGTTACATATCTTATCCTCCAAGATGCCCCTTATTTGTTACTTATCTTAGCCTCCAAGACACTTCTAATTTGTTACTTATCTTAGCCTCCAATATACTCTTTATTTGTTACTTGGCCTCAATGAAAATCATGTAGGCCTATTAAGTCTTCTGACATATATTTTTTCTTCTACAAAACAGAGTAATCTCCATCAAATTTTGTATATATTGATTGTTGATTGCACTTATTTTCCTATTCCAGTTGCCTTTTGGTGAGGCCTATGGCATGGCTGGTCTCTGCACAGCCCTGGCCGAGAAGCAGGGCATTTCAGTGTCTCAACTGTCTCTTAAAGATTTCCACTCAATCAGGTGATCATAACGTCCCACCATGTTTTAGTTTAATGCAGTGCCACGATTGTAGAAAATAAATCATCACTTCTGGCTAGCCTTTATCTTTTACAATATTTTTTTTTGAGAAGTTGTTTAGTGGTGTTGAGGGCAGTCATTACAGAAGCTGCCAAGCTGTCATATGTATATATATATATATACATATATATATATAAGTTAAAAGGCTTAACTCATTTCGCCCTAACTGAATTATGACCATTTAAAAAATTGGTTATAAGAAAATTATGTTTAACTAGTTGATAGATGGAAGCTATTTTTTTAAACACAGCCTAAATATGACTTATTGTTAGAAGTATTCATTCGGCCCGGCTCATCATAGTATGAAGACTTTTGAGTTTTGATTTAAAAAAGGCCTGTCTACAAATATTTAATTTGATTAGGCAAAAGATTATCCTATCAGCTTTTGGACTTTTTAAAATAGTTACTGGCACCAAATAAATGGATGACTGGTGGTGTGAGCATTAGTTGGAAATGAGTTTTTGGAAAAATCTTCGGAAGGACCCATTTTCAGTCATCCTTTCGAGCTGAAATTCGGCACATAGACTCGTTGCTGATGACAACAAATTCTTTCAAATTTTCAGTCCAGCCCCACCTCCAAAAATCAGTTTTTCCCTGTTTTTAAAGGGGAAGATGACTGAAACAGGATTTGTTCAATTGTTGTGTGTTTTTGTGATTAATTGTTTAGCTGTTGGTATGTGCTCTGTATTTGCGACATATTTGGGTACGCAGTAAAAATAAAATGTATTTTTGAAAGGGAAAATGAAGGAAATTTGAAACTGTTTTTGTATGAAGTTTACTCATTTACATCTCCGCTTTTTAATAAATGATAAATCACATACAATTACAAAACTGCAAATAAAGGATATACACGAATAACTTTGTATTTTTGGGGTTGTTTTATTTGTATTGTGCTTTGTAAGCATTCATTTGTTTAAAAATGGTGCATTTATAACTCGGAATCTTAAGTCTTGTTTATTCTAATATCTGTTGTACCACTGTCAAATTTACTGTAATCCCTTTTGTTTTTACCACACAGTCCACTCTTTGACGATGATGTAAACAAAGTTTGGGACTATGCTAACTCTGTTGAGCAGTACAAGGCAACGGGCGGGACATCAAAGTCCAGCGTCGAGGGTCAAATTGCACACCTGGAGTCATGGCTTGCAGAGGTCGCCAAGTCTCAAGAGAAATGAGTACACTCTATTTGTATGGGTGAAATTCAACCTTAACAGACATGTCTGTGTAGGGTCTCTGCATGATCTGCCCCTTTGTTATTGAAACCTTAAGAAAACGTTAGGCACATGTAAGTCGTGTCACCAAAGCCTTGCTTTTGTATCTCCTCAATTCCTTTTTTTCCTTCTTTGTTTGTTGCTGTAACACACATGCTCTGACATCATTATCATTGTAACTTATTTCTTAGGCTGTGGGTTATGTCAGTAGCATGGTTACTTGTTTTAAGTTAGTAATTCAGAATGCCGGCTAAGACTTCATCGTTCTTCCTCTTGTTATCCAGGCACGCAAATAAGAATACTGAATCCTGGTTAAACTTACAGTACTTTATTAAATCACAATTTACACAGATAATATTAATAATAATCCTACGTACTTACATTAGTAAACACATATATATATATAATATTCCATCACTCAGAAAGACACGTCCTCACACTGCTATAACTCAGCTCAACTGTACTACATCTCAACTCTAACTCAACTCCGACTAACTCTGACTCTCCTGCGCTCAGCTCTCCTTATCTCACTCATACTTTATTACCAGCAAAGCGTGGAAAACAACCGCTCTGACAAAAACATAATTTTACTCTCCAAAAACGTGGAGCTCACATTGTCCTCTCAAAATACAATTCATTGTCCTCGTGGACAAACCTGGTCAACACTATTCACTGTTCACTCATGCTACCTCTCTGTTTTCATGTGAAAACATAGTCCGTTACAGTTACAGAGGAAAAAAAATCACCTCCTGGCTTTAGTAAACAGTACTGAATTTTTGTTGTTGTTAGTTTATCTTCACTATTGTATCTTTTTACTTAATAAAAAAAAAAAAAGTATTGTTTGAATTATAAGCATTCCAATTTGCATTTATATAATTACATTTTTGATTCCTTATCTTATAATTTAAACACTTTTCTCTTCATTTGATTTGAATCAATGTATTGGGCATGTTCCATTGCAGTCACTACCTCACCATCTGATCCTCACCAAAGAGTGTTCTAAATTTTCCTGCTGTGGCAAAATGTAATGTAATGGTAACTCATCTATAGATAATACTTTAAGAAAATTGAATTTCAGTTTTGCTGCCATTTAGGCCTTTCTAAAGATTGACAATTGCAAAATAAAACTAAGAAAAATAAGTTAAATATATTTTTATTGCAATATATGAAAAACATTACAGTTAAGAGGTTAACTTTAAAAACAAATAATAACGTTTTAACATTATCCCCCTCCCCCCTTTTGCCACTTTTACAACTGCCAACGTCTTACCCTCCATTTGCCAACTATGGAAGGACTTATAATAGTCTCTCTACAAACTGCCTCCCTGTGAGGGTGGTGGGGGCAAAGCCACAAGCTAGTCAATAATGGAATACATTAACTTGACTTCATTTAAAAAAAAATGGGGGGGGGGGGGGAGTTGTGGGTGTCCAAATAAAAAAAGACAGATGCATCGTAAAATATACGACACCCCTCCCCCTTTTTTTTTTGTGTATACTTAGTACACATATGGTCTCCAAGCTAAAGTATTAGCTTATCATCAACAAGAGAAGAAACTGCATTGTTCACATTTGTTGCAACCAAATATTTAGAGTTATCACCTTTATGAAATGTTTACTATATTTTCATGGTTTATGATTATAATTTTTTCAAAATTTTGCGAATAGCTCAGCCATGGAGGAATACACACCTCTGTCTCTGCAAACATCCTTTATGGATGAGCCCTGTCATACAATTTTTAAAAAAAAAATAACTCAATCAATAAGCATCTATAGCAATGTCATTCTTTTTCTGAAACAGCCAGGTTTAAAGGAAACAACAAATGTTAGGATTTGCCACTAAATTCTCATGGACTTAAAAATCAGAATTGATAATATAGGCTGACAAACACTTTCACATTCCAATAGATTTCTTTTAACTTTTAGTACCGGTATGTGATTAGTTTGTGGAGTACGGTATTAAATTAGATTTGGTAAATAAGCTAAATATGTGGGGAGGGGGCATTGTTTTCTAAGCAGGTATCCCTATAGGTAGAGATATAATGTATATGTATAGGTATCAATATATATCATCTAGCCACACACAATTCAAAGAACTAATTTAGTTATAAGAGTGGGCCCACTTTTCAATTTTTTTTAGGAAAGATTATGTAAATATATATTATGTAATTTTAATTTATACTTGTTTTGTTTTTTGTACTGATAAAGGCATTTGCCCAAAAGTTTACTTTTGTACCGGGTATAAACAGGTAGAGTCTGAGTGCGACTGGGCCGCATCAAGTATTCCACAAAAAAGTGATTACTAACTCAATAAAGCACAACTGTTAAAATGTGCTCAACCTTTGTTAATAATAAATAAAATCATTGGTTCTCAAGAACTAGGCTTCACTTTCTTCCTCCTACTCCTTGTTGCCAGAGATCGGGCAGTGCTTCTTCTTAAACAGCTGAGCAACATTTGGCTTGATTGAAGAATCAACTGAGATCCTCAGTATAGCTTGAAGATGCTCATCAGTGAATTTGTCCCTGAACTTTGACTTGTTAAAGTTCATAGTGGAAAAGAGCTTTTCCCACAGATAGGAACTCCCAAAAAAGGTACATGATCCGCTTGAACAACCTGGAAATCTCAGAGAAGGTGGAGGACAATGCTCTCATCAATTGTCCATGCTTGTCTATTTTTGTAATGTTTAAATTTATTTTCAACAATCTGTATTTGCCTGATTGTTTGTTGTTTAGTTAGGCTATACAATTATCTGTACAAGATAAATAATGGGCTAGTCCACTGTTCCAGTATTAAACTGAAACTTGTCCCTCACCCCCATAGATAGCGATGAGGCCATGACAGGCAATTCCGGCTCATACCAGCGTAGAGCCAGTATAGGATCTGCTCATTCCTGCCCAAGACAATCAGGGACTGGAACAAGCTTTTAAAAGGAACAGTTGAGGTGACAACACTAGACACATTTGCGTATATTGCCTCAAGCCTTGCCTTCCAACCCCCAGCGCATGATTCCCTCACAAAGTAGCACTTGCAATCAGTGAGATATCCTCATCTACACGAGGCACAGAAACATGGCAAATCCCCTCTACATGCACAGGAGCCAAAATGATTAATAAATTGATCGTGGGCCCTTAATATATAGAAGACCTCCCTGAACATAAAATTGCACTGAAGATCAATCAGATCCGTTTAAAGCCTTTTTTATACAAAAAAAAAAAGGGAGGGGGGGGGGGGGGGGGGAAAATTTCAAAATTAAAGGAAAAAATGTCAAAAAAAAAAAAAAAGGGGGGGGGGGGGGGGGGGGGGGAAATCTTCCACATTAAAGGAAAAATGGTCAGCAAAAAGTTGATTGGTGTGCCCCAGTCCATGAGTACTTTGCATTTTAGGAAATGGCAGAGGTTTCTCTAAGTACCATAACACAAATTTTGTGCATAATGTCCTGACATTATCATAGACAATACTGGCAACCTACTCCTGGTCTTGTAACTTCCTGTTTGAGTACAGTCAGCTCCTGTGTAATGTCAACAAGAAAAGCCAAGTCTATGAGCTATTTGGGATCACAATTTTTACAGGAACTATCACCCCATCCCTCTCCATGAAGGCTTTAAATGCTAAAACGTGTTCAAAAAGTAGGCAGGAGCAGACAATATTTATGCTAAGGAAGATGCATGGTATGAAATTGAATTTAGATTTTTTTGGTAGCAAAGGCTCTTTTGAAAGTGACCAAGCTGACAGGCATCGAATTTCCTTCACTCCTACACACTACCTGCAATTTTAATAGGGATTCTTTGATACTCAGTCAGATTGCTGCGATTTACACTACACATTTTGCAATTATGTTGGTGCATTACCTAATGACTTTTTTAACTTTTATCAAAAACTTTGGCCATGTTTGTCTCATAACATGCAATAAAATAAAAACGTTTAGTCCGACTCTTTAATGGTTTTTACCATTCTATTCAATGTCCAAATCTATCCAAACACAATACAAATCAGAATTAGACTAGAAGTTGAGATTTGAGTGAAACTGTCGCGGAGGATCACATTATAGAAATGAGAAAAACGTGTGGCCGAATTAACACTAAACTTTCTTGGCATGCATCGGGCCGCAAAATACCATCTTGCGGGCTGGAAATGGCCCACGGGCCGCGAGTTTGAGACCCCTGATTTACACAAATTGTGTCTAATTAATCTACAATTCAATGAGAAGGTTTTCACATTAATAATTGTGTTTTTTAATTCCTGTATGCACTTGTTGGTGTGCAACTATACTTGATCTGCAAGAGAAAGCTTCAGGACAAATGTCACATTTGTAGGGTTTGTATTTAGTGTGTACTCTTTGGTGTCTTATTAGACTTGATTTAAGAGAGAAATCTGTATCACAAATGTCACATGTGTAGGGTTTTTCCCCAGTATGAAGTCTCTGATGTCTGACTAGATCTGTTTTGAGAGAGAAACCTGAAGGGCAATCATCACTTTTGAAAGGTTTTTCCTTAGTTTGCATCCGTTTGACTAGACATAATTTGAGAGCTAAAGCCACAGGATTATTGTTACATTTGTAGATTGTTTCTCCAGTGTTATGTCTGTTGAGCTTTGATTTATGAGAGAAAAATGCAGGACTAAAGTCACATGACAAGTTTTTCTCTTCAGTTTCGGATGATGGGGGCAAAGACATCACATTTTTCTGTATCACAACATTTTTCTGTATCACAGCACTTTGCTGTATCTCACAATTTGTCTGTATCTCACAATTTGTCTGTTTCTCACCATTTACTGATTTAGTGAGGGCCTCCAGCAGGTGTGTTGGTAAGATATTCTCCTCCATATCTATATCCTCCTCTCTTTCCCTTTTGACAATAGAGCAGTCCCCATTGTAAATTTCCTTGTTTAGGACATAATCAATACCATTACTATTGTTTGTATCAGGAGGACATACCTCTTTGAAATCTCCATTTTTTTGTACTTTTACACTGTCATCATCCTTTTTTGTTAACATTTTCTCCTCTTCTAAGCATGAATCTTCCTCATTTTCACTTTTAACAAGAGGGTATTTTAGCTTGAAATTTTGAATTTTGTGTACATTTACAAATTCCTCATCCATATTAGAAATGCAGATTTTCTCTTTCTCCTTATGTTCATTGCTTAAATCTTCCATTATTTCATATTTAATACAGCCATGACTCTCTTTGAAATCTTCCACTTTTTCTGAAATTTGTAAAGTATTTGAAAAAAATAATTAATAAAAATAAAAAATTACAGTAATTTTTAAAAAAAAAATGTAAAAAAAATAAAATCCTTTATTGTATTTTGTAAATGTATAAATTTGTTTTGTGTAACACAACTGTGTTAACTAAATAAAATATATTGGCTCCTAAATATGTTATCTGAATTGTCTCATATTGATGTACACCAGTCTCCAGAGTAGTAAATATGTCAAGAAACTGACATCTTTTGTCTTAACCTAATTTTTTAAATGTAATTACACAAATTGTAATGTAAACTTTTAAATAACTTATTAATTAAGTATCTTCAACAAAATCTGTAAAAACAGTACTGTCCAGTAATCCCTAACATCTTATGACCACTGATTAAAAATACTGTCTACTCTTCAGAGCTAGTTTCTGTTAGGTCTATAGTTAGTATAACAGTAGTGTCTATCCTCTGTACATAAGATTCATAACTAAATTAATGTCATCATAACAGAGCTAAGACAACACGGTTGTCTTTACACAGATTTATGACTGAAATATTGTCCACAACTACAGCTGCAGTCTGATTACAAAGGATGCTAGCATTATTTGTTGCTTATGCTTTGAATTGGAAAATGTTTTAAAATAGCCCATATTAAGCTTGTGAAGCATTGTGGACATTTTTTCAAAGTTCATTCTACCTTCTTATTATACAAATAAATAATAACCCCATAAATTGCTTCATACTTTCTCAATGTCTTCAACTTATTTTTGAAACAAAACTGAAGCTATCAATGGCCTAAAGCAAATAACTAAACAACAGAATGTGGAAGAATGAGAAACGGTTTACTCATATTGCCTCTCTCTCTCTCTTCACAGACTCTAGTAAGTGTAAGCTTTTTATTATTTTAAATCAGAGGGTAAATTTTCTAAAAATCTATCTTTTTCCCATTGGGCCATTTGACAATCAAATTTTTAAATTTTATATTGTTAAAAATAATTAAAATGACCTTATTAAATTTATCTTGGACTTGAATTTTCATAGTACCGGGTATAGTCATATCATACGGGTTATTTAATATTGATAAGATTTGCCTTATTAGACCATGGATAATTTTTTAATGCTTCAATTTGTTTGCAAAAATGTGTAATTGCCTGATTGTTTGTTGTTCAGTTATCCTAAACAAAATCAGTTTTTGAATAATAAATAAATGCCCTAGGCCCATAAATTGAATAAGCAGATACTGTAAAAAAAAACAAATAAATGAAATCCGCTATTTCCTTGGTATTGAATTTACCAAGCTAAAACACAATTATTGAATTTTAGATGAACAATTTGGTAAACAATTTATATTTTGTGTTCATGTAAAATGTGCCTTTACAATATAAGGTTGCCGGGCAAAATACACAAATAATTTCAACCATTTAACCCACAAAACTTTTTCTGAGATGAGGCCTACCTGTCTTACGGTTATCCAAGGTGCACTGTGTAGTGACATTGTCAGTATTTACAGATGAATTTTTCTCATCCAAGCACCGAGTTGTGGTTGCCACTGGCAGTTGTAATGTTTGTCTCACCAGGGGTTGCTTTCTGTGTTTAGAAAATTTTCTCAGCTGCAGATATAAAAAAACGGGACTTATAAATTATTAAAATTAATTTATTAAATTTAAAATAACTTATTTTAGTCACAGCCAGTAAGCCGTACACTGAATCACCACATTTTTAAGGGTGCTATATAACTTGAATGGGACAACGCACAATATAAAGCAGTCTTCACTAAAAGTCTTAGCAAAACAGTGACAAGCCCTACTATAACTTTTTGGCTGCCACTTCCCTTTTTATCATATCAGGAATAAAGGACTTTTAAATCCTCATAAATGAAATAATAAATACATCAATTGTAACAAGAAATATAGAATTATGGATGGCTTTAACTTTAATCAATGAATAAAAATAATAATTTGTATGATAATTGCATCAGTATACACTTTATCTATTTTATTAACTGTCAAATTAATTCAGGCCTCATTTTAGATGTAGGGCCTTTATAGATTTAACCTGAATAATAATTTTTCTTTGCTAAACATTATAATTGTATTTGTATTAGTATTAGTACATGTAGCATAGTCATAGACTACTAACTTAGTTGTAGAGCAAATTACTAATTATATATATATTTATATATATAGGCATATAATACATAATATATAGATAATAAACAATAATCTCTGAGAAAAAAATGTTTAAATGAAATAAATCTAGCTATACTACCTGTGTATCAGTGAAATTAGTAGGTATAGGATCTGGAAACTTTTCTGTAAGACCTTAGTTACCAACAAAATGTTTACTGCATATAAACATGTGTTTAGATAGACTGTGGATAAAAAATCCTACTCTGCTTCAAGTGTCAACCCATCTTTTACATTTATCTAAATCTTTTGAGGATTAGGAAATGAATAAAATTTAACACCCTGCATGTGCGGACGATCCTTGTATCTAGAGTCACTGTTACATGTGCCGTACGTGCAGTGAACTACTAAATGATTTCACAAGGACAAGATGTATAAATATGTTTATGAATATAGCAGTAACAATTTGTAAAAAATAGTAGCCTTATACTTGAACTTTATAATCAAGTTTTAAAATAAAAAATATAATAAAGTTTTGGTTAGGCCTATTGGTGTCCAGTAAGGCTAACTTCGCAAACTCCTATTATTTGGCAGTAGAAACATAGAAATTCCAGGTACCGGTACTAGACATTTTTTTTATTAATTTATCGAGACAATCTATTTTATGTAAGTGGCATTGATATACATCTATCAGTTCCACAACAACATCAAGTAATTAAACAATATGTGTTATGTCATAGGTTTCTCACATTATTACTGAATAAATTATAAAGTGTAATATGAATGGGGCATGGATAGCGTACTAACTTAGTAACTATGGGGATAATGTGAAGAGATAGCACCCTGACATCATTTGAGTGTTTTGTCAAGGGGCCGTCCATAAAGTAGTCACACTCCAGAGGAGGGGAAGGGGTGTAAGAAAGTGTGACAGTTTGTGACAGGGGGAGGGGGGAGTCAGGCCATGTGTGACGTCACACATTTATTTTGTAAAATTTCAATTCTAATTTATTTTTTATTTTTTTAGTAGAATTTAATAGCTTTAAAAATAATTTTCAAAAATTTTGTGAAATATTCGAATTAGTTTTATGTCAAAATAGCATGAAATGCGTATCTCCTGAATGTGTTGTTCATGATTCCTCTCGCTAGGAGCGCCAGTATGCTGTTGTGAAGCCTTGTTTTATGTATAGCCTTGCTTTCGTCACGTCGGAAGTATTATTATTTCTATGTTGTCCGCTGCATAATTATGTCCTTTTTATTAATTAATCACTGGGTGAGGTCAAGGTTCGCTAATCTACTTCTAATCATGTGTAAAAAGATTGCATAATCGGCAGATTATCTAAAACTTGACCTCACCTATTGTAAATGAAAAAGCAGCAGATAAATGATGTGTATTATATAATTGTCTAGTCTAATTTTTGTTTTCAAATTCAATCTAGATTGAGTTACTGCTTCAATGAATAACTTTGACAATTGTTGATAATTAACTATTCTACTATTAAAGTCATTTTAATAATGTGATAGTTCTTTTAAGTGGTAATTTTATATTTTAATATAGTTTAATAGTGAAATGTGTTTTAGTATTAGATTAAATTTTAATTAGGTGTTAATTTTTTAAAAATTTGTTCGAAAGTGTGACATACTTTTTTTTTGGGGGGGGGTTTGTGACAGGGGGGGAGGTTAAAATGGTCAAAAATAGCGTGATGTACTTTATGGACGGCCCCTAAGTTGCTGTTCTGGATTCACTCTCCTTATTTTTTTGTTACCGTAATAGAGTTACATTTTCAGTTATATGACTATGGCACGTTTTAATTCAATTTTTATTGGTTGACTATTTTATGTTAAAATTTCATTGGTTGGGTAATTATAATATTTTTACTGTGTTTTATTCACTTGTGGATATTATTTTCTGTGGAACCTGAAATAAAGTGTATAATAGTGTATTCCATGAAACTGTAAGCTTGGTTTTCATTATTTCTCAATTTTATCATTATTTTGGGACATTTTAGTGTGGTTTTTTTCATTTTCCTCCTAGTTTTCAGGGTCAAAAGCAGTCAAAACCCATGTTAGTGAGAGAGTCAAAACCCTGGTTCTGATAGGGACAAAATCCTAGTTTCTATAGGGTAAAAACCCTAATTCGGATAGGGTCAAAACCCTCGTTCCAATAGGGTCGAAACCCAGGTTAGGGATAAGTTTAGGGTCAGGTTATGTTTAGATTCAAGGTTCAGTGGTTAGGTTTAGGGATACATTTTTTCATAATTCTTTTTCATTTTATATTCTTAATTATTAATTTTAGCAAAGGTGCGTTATTTTATTTTTCCACAGCCGCCATCTTGGTTTCCGCAGCCCATGAAACCGTCAAAGTTCACGGGTCGCAGCAACCAAGAAGGCGGCCATGGTAAAAAAACACAGTGCTATCTCTTCACTCTTCATATTTTCATTTTACCAATTATGGTTTAGTTTACCTGTACTATCTATGAAGTTTAAACAGTTGCCACTGGAATCTGAATAGTAAATAATCTCTGAGTCTCTATCATACCT
The DNA here is from genome assembly GCA_964033795.1 of Lymnaea stagnalis. Classification (NCBI taxonomy): domain Eukaryota; kingdom Metazoa; phylum Mollusca; class Gastropoda; family Lymnaeidae; genus Lymnaea; species Lymnaea stagnalis. The sequence goes on from CAXITT010000081.1 coordinate 1,189,196, forward strand.
AATAAAATTAACAATGAGTATTTATTTTTCAAATTGTTAATTTTAAGAAAATGAAATAAACTCGTCTAACTAAAGCTGCCTACCTGTGTATCACTGAAATGAGCAGGTATAGGATCTGGAAACTTTTCTGTGGGACCTTTTCCACCAACAAAATGTTTACTGCATACATACATGTGCCTAGATAGACTGTGGACAAAAAAACCTACTCTCCCACAGGCGTTAACCCATCTTTTACATTTTTCTAAATCTTTGTGAGTTTTAGGCTTAGGAAATGTATAAAATTTAACACCTTGCATGTGCGGACGATCCTTGTATCTTGAGTCACTGTTACATATGCCATACGAGCAATGAAATCCCATTTTACAAAATCCTTGAATATAGTATAGTAGTATAGCAATAGCAGTAAAAAAATAATTTTAAAAAATATAGTTGTAAACAAAGTTTTGAATTAGGTTAAGGGCCATTTCGCTAACATAGTAGTACTTATTAACAGTGTTGACATTTTATCCTCGCTGAATACCCGGATGATTACAACAGTGCTATTAATAGATTTCCGCCATTAAATGGCAAACCCTATTATAACAAGAAGAGCTTTTCCTTTTTATTTTTTAGTCTTTCTTTAGAAAATGTCAACATCCGGGGAACTGTTGTGTGCAGGGAAATAAACATTAACAATGCAAAGAATGGATGCCATGTTTTTCACCCGTGAGTGTTGATCATGTTAACAAAGATGGCGGCCAAAAAAAAAGTAGTGCACAAAACGTTTGATTAAAAAAGAAAAAGTGGGGGGGGGGGGGGGGGAGAAAAA
>CAXITT010000081.1:1204870-1225696 GCA_964033795.1 Lymnaea stagnalis
GGGGGGGGGGGGGGGTGCTGTATTTTATGAGTCTAGCCACTCACAATTCAATGAGAAGGTTTTCCACATCAATGATTGTGGTTTTTAATTCCTGTATGTACTAGTTGGTGTGCAACTATGCTTGATTTGCAAGAGAAAGCTGCAGGACAAATGTCACACTTGTAGGGTTTGTCTCCAGTGTGCACTCTTTGGTGTCTTATTAGACTTGCTTTAAGAGGAAAAGCTGTATCACAAATGGCACATTTGTAGGGTTTTTCCCCAGAGTGCACTTTATGGTGTCTTACTAGACTTGTGCTAAGAGCGAAAGTTGCAACACAAATGTCACACTTGTAGGGTTTTTCTCCAGTGTGCATTCTTTGATGTGCAACTAGACGTGATTTGAAAATGAAAGCTGCAGAACAGTTGTCACATTGGTGAGCTTTTTCACCAGAGTGTATTTTTTTATGTTTACAAAAACTGGATTTAAGAGTGAAAGCAGCGGGACAAAGGTCACATTTGTATGGTTTTTCACCAGTATGCGATAGTTGGTGTGATACTAGACTTGATTTTAGGGTAAAAGCTTCCGGACAAATGTCACATTTGTGTGGTTTTTCTCCAGTATGTACCAGTTGATGGGATACTAGACTTGATTTCAGCGAAAAAGCTGCAGGACAAATGTCACATTTGTAAGGTTTTTCACCAGTGTGAACAATTTGGTGTGAAACTAGGCTTGATTTGCATGAGAAAGCTGCAGAGCAATCTTCACATTTGTAGGGCTTATCCCCATTGTGGACTCTTTGGTGTCTGACTAGATTTGATTTCAGAGCAAAGTCTGAAAGACAAACATCACATTTGTAAGGTTTTTCTCCAGTGTGAATGTTTTGATGTTTGACTAGACTTGATTTTAGGGGGAAAGCTGCAGGACAAATGTCACATGTGTAGGGTTTTTCCCCAGTATGCAGTCTCTGATGTCTTACTAGATCTGTTTTGAGAGAGAAAGCCGAAGGGCAATCCTCACATTTGAAAGGTTTTTCCTTGGTTTGCATCCGTTTGACTAGACATAATTTGAGAGCTAAAGCAACAGGACTATTTTTACATTTGTAGATTGTTTCTCCAGTATGTAACCCCCTATGTCTCTTGAGCTTTGATTTATGAGAGAAAAATGCAGGACAAAAGTCACATGACAAGGTTTTCTCTTCATTTTTGGATGATGGGGACAAAGACATCACATTTTTCTGTATCACAACATTTTTCTGTTTCTCACTATTTGCCTGTATCTCACTATATGTCTGTTTCTCACAATTTGTCTGTTTCTCACAATTTATCTGTTTCTCACCATTTACTGATTTAGTGAGGGCCTCCAGCAGGTGTGTTGGTAAGATATTCTCCTCCATATCTATATCCTCCTCTCTTTCCCTTTTGACAATAGAGCAGTCCCCATTGTAAATTTCCTTGTTTAGGACATAATTAATACCATTACTATTGCCTGTATCAGGAGGACATACCTCTTTAAAATCTCCATCTTTTGGTACTTTTACATTGTCGTCATCCTTTTTTGTAAACATTTTCTCCTGTTCATAGCATGAATCTTCCTCATTTTCACTTTTAACAAGAGGGTATTCTAGCTTGAAATGCTCAATTTTATGTATATTTCCATATTCCTCAACCTTGTCTGTTGTTAAAATTTTCTCTTCTTCATTGCATGAATCTTCCTCATTTTCACTTTTAACAAGAGGGTATTCCTCTTTGAAATTTTGAATTTTGTGTACATTTACAAATTGCTCATCCACATTAGTAATGAAACTTTTCTCTTTCTCGTTATGTTCATTGCTTAAATCTTCCATTTTTTCATATTTAATACAGCCATAACTCTCTTTGAAATCTTCCACTTTTTCTGAAATTTGAAAAGTATCATTTAGAAAAAAAAAATTAATAAAAATCAAAATTAAGGTAAGTATAAAAAAAAACAACCTAAAAATAATATTAAAATCCTTTACTGTATTTTGTAAATGTATAAATCTATATTGTGTAACACAACTGTGTTAATTAAATAAAATATATTGGCTCCTCAATATACTTTCTGAATTTTCTCGTATACATCAGTCTCCATAGTAGTAAATATGTCAACAAAATGAAATCTATATTCCTAGTATAAATTTTTTAATGTAATTACAGTATTTTTCTTTACAATTACACAGATTGTAATGTAAACTTTTAAATTTTAAATAACTTATTGATTAATAATCTGCACACCAAATCTGTAAAAACAGTAATCTATAACATCTTATGACCACTGATTAAAATACTGTCTGTACTCTTCAGAGCTAGAACTGATTGTTTATTCTTTAGTTCGGCTACACAAAATCAGTATTTGAATAATAAATAAATGCCCTAGGCCCATAGATTACATAAGCAGATTCTGTAAAAAAAAAAAAAAACAATAAATAAAATACGCTATTTCCTTGGTATTGAATTTACTATGCTTGAACACAATCTTACCTGTTTTAGATTTTACATCATTATCTAATGACAATTACGGACTAATAAAATAATTTGGTAAACAATTTATATTTTGTGTTCAGGTAAAATGACCCTTTACAATATAAGGTTGTCCGGGCATAATACAAAAATAATTTCATCCATTCATTCCGCAAAAAACCTTTTCTGAGATGAGGCCTACCTGTCTTACGGTTATCCAAGGTGCCTTGTACAGATACACTGCCAGTATTTACAAATGAATTTTCCTCATCCAAGCACTGACTTGTGGTTGCCACTGGAAGTTGTAATGTTGGTCTCACCAGGGGTTGCTTTCTGTGTTTAGAAAATTTTTTCAACTGCAGATATACAAAAAGGGACTTAATTATGAAAATTAATTTATTAATCTAAATTAACTTATTTTAGTCACAGCCAGTAAGCCGTACACTGAATCACCACGTTTTTAAGGGTGCTATATAACTTGAATGGGACAACGCACTACATAAAGCAGTCTTCACTGGAATTTGAACCTTGCTCGGTCTTAGCAAAGCAGTGACAAGCCCTACTATAACTTTTTGGCTGCCACTTCCCTTTTTATCATATCAGGAATAAAGGACTTTTAAACCCTCATGCCTCATAAATGAAAATGAAATAATAAATACATCAATTGTAACAAGAAATATAGAATTATGGATGGCTTTAACTTTAATCAATGAATAAAAAATAATAATTTGTATGATAACTGCATCAGTATACACTTTATCTATTTTATTAACAAAGTATAGTTAAATTTATATAATCTATTGCTATTTCTGTTGTCAAATTAATTCAGGCCTCATTTTAGATGTAGGATTAGGGCCTTTATAGATTTAACCTGAATATTAATATTATTTTTCTTTGCTAAACATGTAAATAATATTTGAAATATATTTGTATTAGTATTAGTAGGACTATTTGTTTTTTTGTTCACTAGTGAAATAATTTAATGAATTTAATGTGGATGTCTTGTGTTCAAATTGTTTTATTTATCTGCTGAAAATGTACAATTACAATGCAATCAAAAAGCATTTCCATTTCTTTGGATCATAGTCGTAGCATAGTCATAGTCTACTAGTTAAGTTGTAGACCAAATTACATAATATATATATTTAAATATATATATATCATTAATATATATATAGGCCTATAAAACAAACAATATCCTCTGAGAAAAATATGTTGAAATGAAATAAAACTGCCTACACTCTACCTGTGTATCAGTGAAATTAGTAGGTATAGGATCTGGAAACTTTTCTGTAGGACCTTTTCCACCAACAAAATGTTTACTGCATATAAACATGTGTTTAGATAGACTGTGGACAAAAAATCCTTCTCTGCTACAAGCGTCAACCCATCTTTTACATTTCTCTAAATCTTTTTGAGGATTAGGAAATGAATAAAATTTAACACCCTGCATGTGTGGGCGATCCTTGTATCTAGAGTCACTGTTGCATGTGCCGTACGCGCAATGAACTCCCATTTCACAAAATGTGTAAGTATATTTTTTAATATAGCAGTAACAATTTTTAAAATATAGTAACCTTATACTTCAAGTTTTAAAATAAAAATTGTAAACAAGATTTTGTTAGGCTTGCGGCGGCCGTCAGTCCAAGGCCAAAGCTCACTTCGCAGACTCATATTATTTGGCACTAGAAACGTAGAAGTACCAGACATTTTGTATTAATTTATACAGACAATCTTTTTATGAAAAAGGCATTGATATACTTCTATAATTTCCAAAACAACATCAATTAATTAAACAGTATGTGCTATGTCATAACATTCTCATTAATCATTAACGGCAATTAATGGTCACTAGAAGTAGAAGAGCTCTTTTATTTTCGAGTCTATCTTTAGAACAGCGGTTCTCAATCTGTGTGTCGCGACTCCTTTGAGGGTCGCACGACCCTTTCCCAGGGGTTGCCTAAGACCATCTGAAAACAAATATACTCTACAAATATAAAGTATCAACGAAAATAATTTGTTTGTTTGGGGTCGCCACAACATGAGGATCTGTATTAAAGGGTCGCGGCATTAGAAAGGTTGAGAACCACTGCTTCAGTATGTCAACATCCGGGGTACTGTTGTGTGCAAAATAAGCATTAACAATTCCCCCCCCCCCCCCCCCCCCCCCCCCCCCCCCCCCAATTCTTTTTTAAAATTGTAATACTTCCGTAATATTTTTTTTTTAGGTGGGTAGACGGAAGAAGATTACCTTTCGACTAAAAAGTTATAGACTGTAAAATACGCGAGCATTGTAATTTGTTGAAGCTGAATGTAAAACAAGTGGCAGTCGCGTCACTAGGGGCAGAGGGTGCTGGCCTGGAACACCGAATGACCCACTCAAAAGTGGGTGACATCAAAAAGTTAAAAATAAAAATTTGACAGAGTTTGCTCGTGTTGGTGTCATAACGTATCTAAGGTAAATACAAGCACAGGGTGCTACAGACAGAATGACACAAGAACGGGGTGTCACCTTGTGATGTCTTAAGGCACGGGCACCCTGGGCTATTTCCTAGGGCCTCACGCAGCTTGGGGACCACGGGCGCCCACACTATGAGCCAAGGTGGGTGACATGACCCACCCTGGGGAAAAAATTCATACTAAAAATTATTAATATTTGAACTTTGTCCCTATGAATGTAAAATAGTTTATATAAAAATAAATAGTATTTCTTTGTATATGTCTCATATGACTAAAGATGTCATTTGAAGATGATGAGTGTAAGACATGTTGTTACTTACCAACTGTGTCCACATCAACGACACTGACAAGAGAGGCCCTGTAAATTGAAGAACAAACTAAACGTAATGACATGACCATTTCACACTCGCAGGAGTTGGAAGCTGCTGTCAGTAGTGTCAGTGGTTCTCAGATCTGCGATTCACCACTATCAGTCAGCATCACTCAAATTTGACAGGAAAATATCAACAGATGATAATTTTGGCTGTGATATGGCGATCAATGATTTTGATTTGGATCGATATATTCAGTCAACGTCTCAGCTGTCAGATGTTTTAGAACAGCGGTTCTCAACCTGTGGGTCGCGTCCCCTTAAGGGGTCGAATGACACTTTTACACGGGTCACATAAGACCATCGTAAAACACATATACTCTACAGGTATGAAGAAGCAACGAAAATAATGTTGTGTTTGGGGGTCGCCACAACTTGAGGAACTGTATTATGGGGTCGCGGCATTAGGAAGGTTGAGAACCGCTGTTTTAGAACATCGTTTACTTACAAACCTATGCCGACCAAGAGCTAGTTAAACAATGTCACTAAGGATTGACCTGGCCAAGAGCGTTGTTTTCGGTATGCCTGGCTTGATCAGTTTTCTCCGTGGCTCGCCTATTTTCTAGTCATCTTAATGGTCCAATAGGAATAGTTTGTTGTATTTTTTCCGCAAACATTCATCACGTGTACCAAGTGCCATTTACAGCAACATCGTTCAATAAGTACAATGACTTTCCCCAAGGTGCTCGTAATTATGTGGAAAGTGAGTGGCACAAAGGTGCTCGGCAGGATGCAATAGCATTCTTGATCATCCTTAGGAATACAGACCGACAAATCCTAAGTCAGATAGACAAGTTAATTTCTGATAAGGTTTTAGAAAATCGAAATAAGTTTTGTGCCGGTATTATCCACAATCATTTTCTGTGCAACACACGGCATCGCACTTCGTGGTAAATAAGTGACAGTGGAAATATTCATATTCTTTTTCTTCTTAGTGTGGAGGCTGGCGACAAAGACCTGGATACACATTTTGTGGACCACCGTTGGTAATGCTCGTTATATCTCTCACATTGTCCAAAAATCAACCGATAGAGAGATGTGATTGCGTCATAGAGAGATGTGATTGCGTCATAGAGATATGTGAGGAAGTAATCCAAAAATAAATTATTATATCAGTAAAACCAGCTGTGGCATTCTCAATATTAGCCGATAAAACAGCTGATGTATCAGGAACAGCACAATTGTGCTTGGCGGTACGTTTTGTAGACAACGTAGAGAGTAAATTTAAAAAAAATTGTGAAGACTGCATCGGATTCCAATCACAGAAGCAAATGACAGCAATCACTGCAATCAATGTGGTCTGGACATGACAAAATGACTTGGACAAAGATATGATGGCTGTTCGACAATGGCAGGAAAGGAAGGCAGTGTTCAGACCAAATTACGCACACTTTTTACCAATTACAGCTTCTGCTCATTGTTTTGCGCATCGACTCAATCTGGTGGTTAATGATTGGAATTCAGCTGTTGAAGTGCGTAATGCCATTGGAACAATCAAAGTTTTCATTAAGATTTTTTTTTTTTTTCCGTGAGAGCATAAAACGAAGGTCGTTCAAACGTAACGTTCCATTGTTTTGTAAAACTCGATGTCAACAAAATATAAAAGCATTTGTCAGGTATTTTCAGTGAGAATTTTGAGGTAATATGAAATCAGTTGGACAATCTGGCAACCAATGACACGGGCAAAAGGCAACAAGATGCTCACCAGGCTATTGTGTGCATATTCTTTGCCTCTCACCAGGCTATTGTGTACATGTTCTTTTCCTCTCACCAGGCTATTGTGTACATGTTCTCGCCTCTCACCAGGCTATTGTGTTCATGTTCTTCGCCTCTCACCAGGCTATTGAGTACATGTTCTTCGCCTCTCACCAGGCTATTGAGTACATGTTCTTCGCCTCTCACCAGGCTATTGTGTACATGTTCTTCGCCTCTCACCAGGCTATTGTGTTCATGTTCTTCGCCTCTCACCAGGCTACTGTGTTCATGTTCTTCGCCTCTCACCAGGCTATTGTGTACATGTTCTTCGCCTCTCACCAGGCTATTGTGTTCATGTTCTTCGCCTCTCACCAGGCTATTGAGTTCATGTTCTTCGCCTCTCACCAGACTATTGTGTACATGTTCTTCGCCTCTCACCAGGCTATTGTGTTCATGTTCTTCGCCTCTCACCAGGCTATTGAGTTCATGTTCTTCGCCCCTCACCAGGCTATTGTTTTCATGTTCTTCGCCTCTCATCAGGCTATTGAGTTCATGTTCTTCGCCTCTCACCAGGCTATTGTGTTCATGTTCTTCGCCTCTCACCAGGCTATTGAGTTCATGTTCTTCGCCCCTCACCAGGCTATTGTGTTCATGTTCTTCGCCTCTCACCAGGCTATTGAGTTCATGTTCTTCGCCTCTCACCAGGCTATTGTGTTCATGTTCTTCCCCTCTCACCAGCTATTGTGTTCATGGTCTTCGCCTATATTTTTCGGATATACTGTTATTATCTTTCCATACTCAGCGATACTGGTACCTGTAACTCAATCATTGCAAGCCATACAGCTGGGTTTGGTAAGTGAACATAAACATATTTGTAAATTAACGGACATTTTCTGTGAGCATCGTCAGAATGTCGAAACTCAGTTTAAGTAAAATATTTATTAAAAAGTCTTGAAACTTGCAGATTTAGTTAACATTAAGATGAAAAGCCCCCGTACCTGTGGACTTGGCCCTTGCAGATTTAGTTAACATTAAGTTAAGATGAAAAGCCCCCGTAACTGTGGACTTGGCCCTTGCAGATTTAGTTAACATTTAGATGAAAAGCCCCCGTACCTGTGGACTTGGCCCTTGCAGATTTAGTTAACATTAAGTTAAGATGAAAAGCCCCCGTAACTGTGGACTTGGCCCTTGCAGATTTAGTTAACATTAAGATGAAAAGCCCCCATATCAATGGANAAAAGCCCCCGTACCTGTGGACTTGGCCCTTGCAGATTTAGTTAACATTAAGATGAAAAGCCCCCGTACCTGTGGACTTGGCCCTTGCAGATTTAGTTAACATTAAGATGAAAAGCCCCCGTACCTGTGGACTTGGCCCTTGCAGATTTAGTTAACATTAAGATGAAAAGCCCCCGTACCTGTGGACTTGGCCCTTGCAGATTTAGTTAACATTAAGATGAAAAGCCCCCGTACCTGTGGACTTGGCCCTTGGAGATTGAGTTAACATTAAGTTAAGATGAAAAGCCCCCGTAACTGTGGACTTGGCCCTTGCAGATTTAGTTAACATTAAGACGAAAAGCCCCCATATCCATGTAGGAGAAGTACATCGCAGCAATCCTAGCAGCTCAAATAAAAACAGTAAATAATCCGACCCAAAAAAGACTTCTTGAGACAAAGAAAATTTGTTCCGTACTTGGATTCTATAATATCATCTCTGACCAATCGTTTCTCTGGAGACATGAGTCCCCAGTTTCAGCTATTCAGACTTCAGCCTTAGCTATCATTTCATGTCTTAATCGTGTCGAGTTTAAGAAAAGCGTCGCTATCATTGCATAGTTTGTACTCAGTTGACAGCTTCGAGCTTGACGCGAAGAACTGCTTTGATTTTTGGAGCATGCAGCAACAATCACAAGATAGCAAAAGTGACTTGCAGCTTTTTCCTCGTCTCTCCGTCAAGCTATTCTTATTACACTTACTTTATCAACAACAACATGAACGGTTGGGGCGTTCCTTTAGTACCCCCAGACGAGTCAAAACTTGGCTTCATTCGACGATGTCTGACGAACATCTTTCAGGGTTGTGTTTGCTTTGTGTACATCGTTTAAAAGATAACAGAAATAAGGCAGAGTTCATGCAAAAAGTAACTGAAATATTCGGAAAATAGAAATTAGGAATCTTATATAGTGAGTTGCTTGAATGCATGTTTTAGCAAGTAACGTTAGTAGATGGGAAGCTCACACATTGCTACCACCATTGTTTGGTGGGCTATAACTAGTCAATGATCATAGAAAACTGACTAGACATTGATGCGAAACGAAACGAAATGTAAGTTACAGGAAACTAAATGGAAGTTACAGGAAACTAAAACGCTATAAAAATATTACTATACTTGCTGCGTATTTTGTGTCATTATTTGTATAAGCAATTTGCATATCTTTGGGTTATGACGATGGCATTTCCTATTTACAATGAATATTTCATTTCACATGCTGACTGGCTGATGATACTGAGTAGCCGAAGTTTGTGCGTGTGTGTGTCATTCCTAAGTTCTGTCACAGAATTAATTTACAGGACATTTATGTAATTTCAATCTCATTTAATAAGTGAATTAATTGGCTTAACCGAAAGAAGGATATGATGCTCACCTAGAGTTCACCCAAAGCACACCCAAAGGTTACCCAAAGGTCATTCAAAGCTCAACCAAAGCTCACCCAAAGGTCACCCAGGTGGCTCATCACTTTGGGTATTAAAAAAAAAGCCACAACATTATAACAAACAAAGAATGTCAAAGTAAAGAGAACCCAAACCCTTAAATAAACCTGGCAAATATTAGCGACAGATCATCACACCTCTGAGAAATAACTCTCAAGAAATTAGACTCATTTACTCATCTTGGAGGCAGCACTAGCACGAAGGTTAACAACCATTAAATCATTAGAAGCAGGCTACAGGAAGTGAAAGGACCTTTAACAATCTGAAACGGTGAAAAGTGGAATGAATGGAAATGAATACGCTCAGAACAGAGATTAATGGCAATCGCGAATAAAGAAATAAAGAACTTTTATCATTCGCTCTCTCTCTCTCTCTCTCTCTTTCTCTCACTCTCTCCAAGACTCTTTCTGTCTCTCTCTCCTTCTCTCTTTTACACACACTCTCATTCCCTTTATCCCTCCACCCGCCCCCAAAACACGAACGCACGCACATTCACTCCCACTTTCACCCACTCTCTCTGAACGCTGGAGAGTTATTACCCGCGATGGCCACATTTCAAGGGACAAAATTCAGGTAACATTTTTTAAAAAGATTTATTTATTTATTATTTTCCTTTGAATAAAAACCTGAATATTGTCTTGCATGTGTGTAGTTTCGTCTATAAAAGCACACAGCTTTTCTGTTGTTTTGTTTTGTGTTTTTTTACCCCCATTCTTTGTGTAATATAAATCTATTTAACAGCCTAATCGCTTTCCAACCCCGTGTTTTCTATTATTAAGTTGATTCATTGCTACAAATAATGGTATTAATAGTGTAATGAGTATGTTCTATGACGTTGTGGTCTACTCAGCAAAACGTTAATGTTAAAGTCACCAATAGCACCCAAACGTTAGGACGACGCATAGTTGCATAACACGTGATATAATCCACATTATCAATTCTGACAGGAGGCAAGTTGCACTCAAAGGCAAACAACTTGACAGTTACACAGGGGAGTGTCGATTTCCGAAAGACAATTATTTCAAACTCTGGTTAACCGAACTGCCATCGCCTTTTAATGAACTTGCTATAGTCGGCAGTGCGCATGGCATGGGAGCATTGATATGCGAACACCGGAAAACATCCCGACCCCTGCCGCACAATCCAGGTAAAAAGATCTATTTACGTTCTGTCTTGACTGTGAAAATGCGATCTGCAAACTTGTTAGTCCATTTATATTCCAGAAAAGTTCATTTATAACCCAGAATAGTTCATTTATAGCAAAGAATAATTCATTATAATAGTTTATTTATAACCCAGAATAGTTCATTTATATCCAAGAAAAGTTTATTTGTATTCAAGAATAGTTCATTTATATTCCAGAATAGTTCATTTGTATTCAAGAATAGTTCATTTATATTCCAGAATAGTTCATTTGTATTCAAGAATAGTTCATTTATATTCCAGAATAGTTAAATTGTATTCAAGAATAGTTCATTTATATTCCAGAATAGTTCATTTGTATTCAAGAATAGTTCATGTATATTCCAGAATAGTTCATTTGTATTCAAGAATAGTTCATATATATTCTAGAATACACTGCTGAATAGACAAAAACGGAATTCCTCAATTTCAGTGTTTGCCAAACTATTGACATCCGTGAACCCCTGTCTCTCAGAATTCCTCGTTAAAAAAAAATGCACATGTTTAAATAAGAATAAAAAAATATTTATTTTTTTCCTTTGCAGCGCGTACCCCCAAAAAACTCTTACCGTAACCCCCCCCCCCCCCCCCCCCAAAAAAAAAATGCACATGTTTAAATAAAAATAAAAAAATATTTATTTTTTTCCTTTGCCGCCCCTACCCCCAAAAAACCCTTACCGGAACCCCCCCCCCCCACCTCCGGGGTATGAGTACCACACTCTGGGAAACACTGCTCTATTTTATCAAATGACCTTACTGATTTCGACTCCAATCAGTTGACCCCGACACATCTTTGACCCTGACACATCTTCGACCCGGACACAAATATGACCCCCCGACACATCTTTGTTAATTACTGTTAACAACACACTGTGCAATAAATGACCACCAGGTAAGAATGCACATTGTTTTTTCGGGGGTATGGGGGATTGGGCGGTCTTAGGTCGACACATTGACATTATTGAGGATCCCTGAGTCTTGTGGTGGGCTAGCTTCTTTCAGAAGAATTTTTTTTTAAAGTTTGTGCGAATCTTAACTGTTCAGTGTACCTCTCTACCTTTGAGTGTGGCCTTTAATGTCCTGATTCGGTCGCTAATCCAATCTCCTAACATTGAATACGTTTAGACCCCATCTTGTTGTTGTGGTTTGTGTCCACTTCCATCCGAAGGCAACGGGTAACCGTTTGGCTAAGGGGAAAGTCACAGCTAACAAAAGATTTGTGCGTTACCCCACCTTGGAATCTCACGTGCATCTCTTACGCTATCGACGTCACTCATACACACGGACGCACGAACAGACACAAGCGCGGTCATAGCCGCAGGTAAATCTCGGTCCACATACTGCCTGAGCTCACATCAAACGCCTGACATCTCTAGGAACTAGTTGCGGGGACTCAGGTAAGGTATTTACTCGTTTTTTTTTTTCGCTAATGTTGTTCGACCTCTGTATTTGTGAACGTTTTTGACCCTCCCCCCAGGGGCGGGGGTTGCCTGTATATTTGTGTATTGTGTCATGACGGGAAGTCTTGAAGTCTTGTGCAGTCTTGCTTCTTGTGAAGTCTTGGGTTATGTTATAAAGTATCGCCATGTTAAGTCTTGCGTCCAATGAATTCTTGTATTATGTGATTTTTTTTTGAATTGCGTGAAGTCTTATGGTGAGTAAAGAATTTTTTTGGTGTCAACTGAAGTTTGACTCTGTCAAGTCTTAAGTGAGGTTTTGCCGTTTCCGAGTGAAACCTTGTTTCACGTAAAGTTCCAATAAAGCTTGTGGTAAACAGTTTCAGTAAACAGTTCTGTCATGTGTTTAAAAAATATCACTGTGTTGCATGTTGCAATGGTCATCAATACCAAAGGTAAACTGCCATAGAAAGCAGTTTCATGATGTACCAGATTTACTACCCGTCTTTGTCCGAGTTCCTTTCTCCGACAGTCGTGTCTTTCTACTCCACTCTACTACTTTCCTCCTCGTTGTTCACATAGTTTCCTAACTACGGAATGGTATCACATCATAGCATAGTTTACCAAACTACGGAATGTCATGACATATTGCCAGTGGGTTGAGCATAGTTTACCAAACTACGGAATGTCATGACATAGTGCCAGTGGGTTGAGCATAGTTTACCAAACTACGTAATGTCATGACATAGTGCCAGTGGGTTGAGCATAGTTTACCAAACTACGGAATGTCATGACATAGTGCCAGTGGGTTGAGCATAGTTTACCAAACTACGTAATGTCATGACATAGTGCCAGGGGGTTGAGCATAGTTTACCAAACTACGTAATGTCATGACATAGTGCCAGCGGGTTGAGCATAGTTTACCAAACTACGTAATGTCATGACATAGTGCCAGTGGGTTGAGCATAGTTTAACATAAGTTGCCCCGCAGCTTTTTTGTACCCCGGCTTGCCATCACCCATGGGCGATGTTACTCGAGCTTGTTCAAGAAGGCAACGTTAACGTGACATGGTTGGGAAGAAGGTATTGCTGTTTGTGAGGTGGTGGGAGAAGGTATTGTGTGTGTGAGGTGGTGGGAGAAGGCATTAGTCTGTGCGAAGTGGTGGGGATGGCATTGGTCTGTGTGAGATTTTGGGAGAAGACATTGGTCTGTGCGAGGTGGTGGGAGAAGGCATTGTTCTGTGCGAAGTGGTGGGAGAAGGCATTGGTCTATGTGAGATGTTGGGAGAAGGCTTTGGACTGCGTGAAGTGGTGGGAGAAGGCATTGATCTGTGCGAAGTGGTGGGAGAAGGCATTGGTCTATGTGAGATGTTGGGAGAAGGCTTTGGACTGTGTGAAGTGGTGAGAGAAGGCATTGGTCTGTGCGAAGTTGTGGGAGAAGGCATTGGTCTATGTGAGATGTTGGGAGAAGGCATAGGTGTGTGTGAGATGTTGGGAGAAGACATTGGACAGTGTAAAGTGGTGGGAGAAGGTATTGGTCTGTGTGAGGTGGTGGGAGAAGGTATAGGTATGTGTGAGGGGGTGGGAGAAGGCATATGTGTGTGTGAGATGGTGGGAGAAGGTATTGGTCTGTGTGAGGTGGTGGGAGAAGGCATAGGTATTTGTGAGGGGGTGGGAGAAGGCATTGCTGTGTGTGAGATGGTGGGAGAAGGCATTGATCTGTGTGAGGCGGGGGAGAAGACATTGGTGTGTGTGTGATGGTTGGAGAAGGGATTAGTGTGTGTGAGGTGGTGGGAGAAGGCATTGATCTGTGTGAAGTGTTTGGAGAAGGCATTGATCCGTGTGAGGTGGGGTGAGAAGGCATTGGTGTGTGTGAGGGGGTGGGAGAAGGCATTGGTCTGTGTGTGAGATGGTGGCAGAAGGCATTGGTGTGTGTGATATGGTGGCAGAAGGCATTGGTGTGTGTGAGGTGTTGGGAGAAGGCATTGGTGTGTGTGAGATTGTGGGAGAAGGCATTAATCTGTGTGAGGTGGGGGCAGAAGGCATTGGTGTGTGTGAGATTGGGAGAGGCATTGGTCTGTGTGTGAGATTGGGAGAGGCATTGGTGTGTGTGAGATTGGGAGAGGCATTGGTGTGTGTGAGATTGGGAGAGGCATTGGTCTGTGTGTGAGATTGGGAGAGGCATTGGTGTGTGTGAGATTGTGGGAGAAGGCATTAATCTGTGTGAGGTTGGGGCAGAGGGTATTGGTGTGTGTGAGATTGGGAGAGGCATTGGTGTGTTTAAGATGGTGGGGGAAGGCATTTTTTTTGGTTGAGGTGGTGGGAGAAACCTCAGATGTCCATACTGGTTAAACTGAAATAAGTTGTGGTGACCTAGAAATTCGCTGTGTTACTTTCAGTTAAAATTGCGTTGCTTTGTGTAGCAGTGCTCTAACGTATTTAATGTTTCACATTATTGTATCTCCACCAATTTTTTTTATATTAAAAAAAAACAACAACAACGATGAAAGTCCTTTCAACTGTCACACAGTCTGGCCCCAGAAAACCTTTGCGACTTTGTAAAATATAAAAATGCTGGCGATGGTTTTTAATTCTAAACATTGCTTTGCGTTCACAACTTAAGCCCCCCCCCCCCCAACTCCTTTAGCTTTTTCTATTGAAACAATCCTTTATATTAACATCACTTTTATTACTGTATTTTTGACAAAATTTTCGAAAAGGTTAAATGACCCACTTCTCGTCAAGTTATCGAGCTTAAACTTGCTAGAAAATGTTTTTGCCAATGACAACACATTTTAGTCAAATTTTCAGCCCCACCCCAATCTCCAAAAACCAATTTTTCCTGTTTTTCAAGGGGTGCGTATTTTTTTGTGGAGATTGATTGTGCAGCTTTTGCTGTGTGCTTTGTATTTTGTGATGTATTTTGGGATGCAGTAAAAATAAAATCTAATCTTCAATTGAAAAATGAAGGGGAAAAAAATCTGTATTTTTCCAGAAGTTTACCCGTAGCCGCGTCTTCATAACTGACCCATCACATCAGAAGTTTACCCGTAGCCGCGTCTTCATAACTGACCCATCACATCAGAAGTTTACCCGTAGCCGCGTCTTCATAACTGACCCATCACATAACATTACATACATTTTCAAGGATTTAGACGAAAAACTTTGTTTATAAAACATTGTTTAATTGAGCATTATTTTAACAATTTATCGTTTTAGAAGACACAGCGCTATTTGTTTTCATAACGAAAATTTTTTGTATATTTTATAACGTACATTTCTTGTTGTTTATTTTTTGATGTACATTGCTGGTGATATATTTTATGAAGTAAATTTATCGTTATATATTTTCTTACGCAAATTTCTTGTTGTATATTTTATGACGTGCTTTTAATTTTGTACGACGTATTTTGTAAATTTTCTTGTATTTCCAAACTTGTATCACGATCAAAACATATATATCCGTCACAAATATTATGTTTTATGATTTAGTTTCAATATTTCTACACCTGCAGAGTTGTCAAAATGTTTACATTGCAATTATTGTCCAGGTGCTGTCTAAAGTACCGTCTCTTATGTTAACCTATGCACCCATTGCTGGCACTCCACACATACTTTGTGCCGGCACAACAGATGTTAACATAAAGAATGCATCGGTAAGGAATTTTTCTGACGCAAGTGCGCTGCACATATAACGGTTTTATGTTGATACACATACAGGCCATGGACGTACTTTGTACATGTGTTAACAAAAGCATACAGCCAATGGCCTTCCATAATGGCCTTCCATAATGGCCTTCCATAATGGCCTTCCATAGGCTAATGGAATCCATGTCAATGGACATTTTTAAGCACCGCTCCCCTAGAATAATAACAGGACAGTAAACAATGTATTGAGTTTGTAATAACCATTACAAACTATGGCCTATCTGATTTATAACTGCTTGGGATGAATTTCCAATTTTTGAATTTAGAATCTTGCTAGCTGACATTTTAAAGTTGTAGGTCCTTGTGTGTATTTGTAAGCACACACCCACAGTACTCCTGTAATTAACAGCAGTCTTTCTTTCAGAAATTTTACCCGTGAGGGGGGGGGGGGGGGAGTAGTGCCAGCAGTTCCAGTTGATTTATTGTTGGACATATATTTGCTCCGGGTGGGGCACTTGGCTTTCCCCAGGGGGGCACTGCCCCCGGAGATATAGCTGAAAGAAACCCTGATTAACAGGCCGGGGCTAAATGGCTCTGCTGACGCCACTCTTTGTGATAAAATGTCCAGCATACAACCAGCGCCTAATTTATTTATATGTGTGGGAAATGTGGTTCATATAGTCCCCATTTCTGTGAGTTGCTTCTCTAGGTGGATAGTGGATACAGACAACAGTGAAGATTATTCTGGGCATAGTTATTGCCTCACACATACACACTCTCGCTAACCTTTCAACATTTTGTTTAAATTAAAATAATAATAATAAAGAAATCCAAACGAATTCCTGGTCGAATGCATGAATCTGAGCATGAATCTGAGCATGAATCTGAGCATGAATCTGAGCATGAATCTGAACATGAATCTGAGCATGAATCTGAGCATGAATCTGAGCATGAATCTGAGCATGAATCTGAGCATGAATCTGAGCATGAATCTGAGCATGAATCTGAGCATGATCTGAGCATGAATCTGAGCATGAATCTGAGCATGAATCTGAGCATGAATCTGAGCATGAATCTGAGCATGAATCTGAGCATGAATCTGAGCATGAATCTGAGCATGGCTGCTTGATGGCAGCTGTAAGCGTTGTCCAGGCGTGGTTACCAGCTGACATCCTTGGCACAGGCACGCGGCTTACCTGGTGTTGGCACTAATCCATACACCTGCACGCCTAAGAATTATGCTGACCAGTCGTGCTTACTAACCCCCATGAGTGCTGATGTTTGTGTACTTGCAGGCAAAGTGTGAAATCCAGGCATTCTGTAGAATGCCTAGGCAAAGTGTAAAATGGTTTATGTATTTCACACTTTGAATAGAATCGTCAGGCATTCTGTAGAATGTCTAGGCAAAGTGTAGAAAGGCTTACATTTTTCACACTTTGGCTGGAGTCGTCAGGCATTCTGTAGAATGTCTAGGCAAAGTGTAGAAAGGCTTACATTTTTCACACTTTGGCTGGAGTCGTCAGGCATTCTGTAGAATGTCTAGGCAAAGTGTAGAAAGGCTTACATTTTTCAAACTTTGGCTGGAGTCGTCAGGCATTCTGTAGAATGTCTAGGCAAAGTGTAGAAAGGCTTACATTTTTCAAACTTTGGCTGGAGTCGTCAGGCATTCTGTAGAATGTCTAGGCAAAGTGTAGAAAGGCTTACATTTTTCAAACTTTGGCTGGAGTCGTCAGGCATTCTGTAGAATGTCTAGGCAAAGTGTAGAAAGGCTTACATTTTTCAAACTTTGGCTGGAGTCGTCAGGCATTCTGTAGAATGTCTAGGCAAAGTGTAGAAAGGCTTACATTTTTCAAACTTTGGCTGGAGTCGTCAGGCATTCTGTAGAATGTCTAGGCAAAGTGTATAAAGACTTACATTTTTCACACTTTGGCTGGAGTCGTCAGGCATTCTCAAGGAGGAAAAAAGGATTCCCGTGCTACCCGAGAGGTCAATAAATATTTGCAGATATTTCAATAGCTTCAATGTGTGGGTATATATCAAATGATGTTTTGTATAGCGCAATAGGCACACAATATAAAACCACACAAAGGTATGAGAAGTACAGGATATATAATATGAAGAAAAAAAATTAAATTGTCAAGGTGACGGTTGAACTCAGGTAAGAAGGTTGAAGTGCCACGGGTATGGTGTAGGACTACCTGTAGGACTATTAATTAAAGGTCAGCAGGTAGGGTTTAGCAGTTTGCAAACTGCTGTAGTTGATATCAGACGGTCTAGTGGAAGCACTGTAGTTGATATCAGACGGTCTAGCGGTAGCATTGTAGTTGATATCAGATGGTCTAGCGGTAGCACTGTAGTTGATATCAGATGGTCTAGCGGTGGCATTGTAGTTGATATCAGATGGTCTAGTGGTGGCACTGTAGTTGATATCAGATGGTCTAGCGGTAGCATTGTAGTTGATATCAGATGGTCTAGCGATAGACAATTTAGCAGTAGCGCTGTAGTTGATGTCAGACGGTCTAGCAGTAGCACTGTAGTTTATATCAGATGGTCTAGCGGTGGCACTGTAGTTGATATCAGATGGTCTAGCGGTAGCATTGTAGTTGATATCAGATGGTCTAGCGGTAGCACTGTAGTTGATATCAGACGGTCTAGCGGTAGCACTGTAGTTAATTCAGGCGGTCTGGTAGTAGAACCTTCTGGTTTTTAGGTATAGTCTGCTTATATGTGTTATGGTTTTAAAATACATACCGATATTTCAACTTGAAAACATATTTGAGTTCGGAAAAGATGTTTAAACTGGTCTGTAGAAAGGTCTGTAGAGACTTGAAATGCTGTTGAAAGACCTGTAGAGACTTAAGATGCTGTGAAAAGATCTGTAGAGACTTGAAATGCTGTGGAGAGAGCAGTGGGTTATTCTAAAACTAACTCAACAATCTCATGCCCGTCTTCATCCCTGCTGACGTTCTGTCAAACTTCTTGTAGTAGATTTGATGTGTTAACCTAATCTTTAGTCTGCATTAAAAAAAAAGAGTCTCAAATGGAGAAATCTTGATACAAGCATGCTAGCAACATCTGGATACATGAATATAGGTCTGTTTTTTTATTGACTGATAAAAACCATGGATCAACACGACACTAACTGCTGCTCTCGTCTTGCATCCGTGCAGTGAGCATGTTTGCAACATCTTGATTCACACGTGTGGAGCGAGGCGTGACCTGCAGAAATTTAAGATGTGGCCAACAGTTCTCAAGGCTAGAACAAAAAAATGAATTGGAACATTCTCTACGGACTAAAGTGGAACATTTCCTACTGACTAAAGTGGACCATTCCCTACTGACTAAAGTGGACCATTCCCTACTGACTAAAGTGGAACATTCCCTACTGACTAAAGTGGAACATTCGCTACTGACTAAAGTGGACCATTCACTACTGACTAAAGTGGACCATTCCCTACTGACTAAAGTGGACCATTCCCTACTGACTAAAGTGGACCATTCCCTACTGACTAAAGTGGACCATTCCCTACTGACTAAAGTGGACCATTCCCTACTGACTAAAGTGGACCAGTCCCTACTGACTAAAGTGGACCATTCCCTGCTGACTAAAGGTTTCAATAGCTGTGGAAGATTGAGAGCTAGTTTTTTGTGTGTATTAGTTAAAACGGGAAGACAGTCTTTCAACATCCGTTAGCAGAGTGGCTATAAGGAATTCTAAGTGGTCGAAGGACGCAGAACAATTCTGAAAGGAAATCCCTGACGTTGGTAGGTTGATAATATTCAGTACTAGGCAACAAGGGGTCACCACAACAACGTGACCATCAGATGTGACCATAGGCTGCACCCGGGATCTCATACATACTGTAAGACTGTGAGATGGAACAATGGCGCATCTCTTCCACATCTCTTCCTAATGAGACAGGCCTCAAAAATACGGCTGAAGATTCTAATTCGAACAAATTTCAGTCTCATATCCCGTTACATCTAGCTTATGTCATACACTGGCTTATACTATGTTATTGGCAAAGAAAGCTCATTGGGTTTTACCTATACACACATCTTATCAGGGCTCCTCAGTATTATGCTCTTACATCCCTAATTAAACACATTGCCCGCCTCTGTTACACACATTGCCCCCTCTGTTAAACAACTTGACCCCCTCTGTTAAACACTTTGAACCCCTCTGTTAGATACGCTGAAATCTATTTTACAGTCTGTCTTTCACAATATTATTATAATATAGATGCATTGCAGGACATCTGACCAGGGGAGGTGGGGAGACTATCCTACTCTTGTAGCACCAGTATTTATTAAACTTTGAGAACCGTATTCCGCATCTGTATGATTAATTTGAACAATAATCATGGGTTGATACTTGCAGTGCAAGCGTTCATCATGGGTTGATACTTACTGTGCAAGCGTTCATCATGGGTTGATACTTACTGTGCAAGCGTTCAAGGTCAAGAGTGCCAGCACCTCCTTGTCGAACAGACGATAGCTATTATCTCCATTTATTGTCCCCACTGGTCTAGCTGGTGCCTACTGCAGAGCTCCATAACCCGTGTGACATGCTTCTGACGCCCGTACTGTGTAATACTTATCTAGGTGTTGAATGTTAACTGTTGTTTAAAAATAAAAATACTGCTGAGGTGGCGTTTCGTCACTATACATGAAAACAGATCAAACACAATCTAAGCACCATCTTGACTTAGGGTACAGAGGATTTTTCATCGTATTTTCTGCCAGGATACTCATCATGCTGCCTATTTTGTGTATACTTATTTTTTTTTTTAAAGTAGTGTTAGTGTCTTTTTTTGTGTGGCTTTTTCACACATCGCGAAAAAATGAAAATTATTATTTATTTTCAGGGAATTTTAAGTCCAACTCTGAAACAACGGGGGGGGGGGG
>CAXITT010000081.1:1227862-1245647 GCA_964033795.1 Lymnaea stagnalis
GGGGGGGGGGGGGGGGGGGGGGGGGTGTGGTTTGAAGTTATGCAATGTTTACTTAGGGCCTAAAATTATGTAAGGGCTCTTTAGGAAGTAATATTATGTCAGGGATCTTTAGGAGTGAAGTTTTGCAAGTGATCTTTAAGGGGTGAATTTATGCAAGGGATCTTTAGGGGTGAAGTTATGTCAGCGATCTTTTGGGGTGAAGATTTTTCAGGGATCTTTATAGGGATAAGCTATGTCAGTGATCTTTAGGAGTTGAAAATATTGCAGGGATCTTTATAGGGATAAGCTATGTCAGTGATCTTTAGGGGTGAAGATATTTCAGGGATCTTTATAGGGATTAGCAATGCCAGTGATCTTTAGGAGTTGAAGTTATGTCAGTGATATATTAAGGGGTAAAGTTATGCAATGGATATTTCAGGGGTGACGTTATGTCAGGATCTTTAGGGGGTCAAGTAATGCAATTGAAGGTATGCCAGTGATCTTCATGGGTGTACCAACGGTACAACTCGATGCCCATAGCAAACAGTCAAAGCGTTTTCGACTCGGTGCAAAAACATCTAACATTGCTACAACAACGTCTAACATTCCTTAAACCTACAACAACATCTAACAATGCCCTAACAACATTTAAATTGCTGCAGAAAATCTAACATTGCTACAAAAAAATCTAACCTTGCTAAAACAACATCTAATGTTGATGCAGCAAATATAACATTGCTACAACAACATGCAACATTGCTTCACCACCATTTAACATTGCTGCGGCTATACTGTGACCTTTACGTTTATACAATGGATACGGTCACACAGAGCAATACCCTCTGGATCATAAATCCTTTTGACGGATGCGCCTAAAATTCTACAGCAACACGCCCCCTTCATGTTAAAGAGGAATTTCTGGAGTTGAGCTAACGCCCAAATTAAAGTTCACCAGAGTTGTATTGGATGTTTCCTGGTCAACGAAGAACATCCTAGAATTTCCAACGAGGTTATTGAAGTTTTGATACAATTCCCAATCACCAAGAGATATGAACAAACGTTTTTCTACTATTGTTTTAGTAATTGTTTTGATTTTTTTTTGTTTTTTGGTTTAAAATGATTGCGTGTTGTGCTTGAAAGACATTGATGTTGAATTATGAGTTGTTCTATTAGACATTGATGTTGAATTAAGAGTTGTTCTATTTGCTTTGATGTTGAATTATGAGTTGTTCTATTAGATATTGATGTTGAATTATGAGTTGTTCTATTAGATATTGATGTTGAATTATGAGTTGTTCTATTAGATATTGATGTTGAAATATGAGTTGTTCTATTAGATATTGATGTTGAATTATGAGTTGTTCTATTAGATATTGATGTTGAATTAAGAGTTGTTCTATTAGACATTGATGTTGAATTAAGAGTTGTTCTATTTGCTTTGATGTTGAATTATGAGTTGTTCTATTAGATATTGATGTTGAATTATGAGTTGTTCTATTAGATATTGATGTTGAATTATGAGTTGTTCTATTAGATATTGATGTTGAATTATGAGTTGTTCTATTAGATATTGATGTTGAATTATGAGTTGTTCTATTAGATATTGATGTTGAAATATGAGTTGTTCTATTAGATATTGATGTTGAATTATGAGTTGTTCTATTAGACATTGATGTTGAATTAAGAGTTGTTCTATTAGATATTGATGTTGAATTATGAGTTGTTCTATTAGATATTGATGTTGAATTATGAGTTGTTCTATTAGATATTGATGTTGAAATATGAGTTGTTCTATTAGACATTGATGTTGAATTATGAGTTGTTCTATTAGATATTGATGTTGAAATATGAGTTGTTCTATTAGATATTGATGTTGAAATATGAGTTGTTCTATTAGATATTGATGTTGAATTATGAGTTGTTCTATTAGACATTGATGTTGAATTAAGAGTTGTTCTATTTGCTTTGATGTTGAATTATGAGTTGTTCTATTAGATATTGATGTTGAATTATGAGTTGTTCTATTAGATATTGATGTTGAATTATGAGTTGTTCTATTAGATATTGATGTTGAATTATGAGTTGTTCTATTAGATATTGATGTTGAATTATGAGTTGTTCTATTAGATATTGATGTTGAATTATGAGTTGTTCTATTAGATATTGATGTTGAATTATGAGTTGTTCTATTAGATATTGATGTTGAATTATGAGTTGTTCTATTAGATATTGATGTTGAATTATGAGTTGTTCTATTAGATATTGATGTTGAATTATGAGTTGTTCTATTAGATATTGATGTTGAATTATGAGTTGTTCTATTAGATATTGATGTTGAATTATGAGTTGTTCTATTAGATATTGATGTTGAATTATGAGTTGTTCTATTAGATATTGATGTTGAATTATGAGTTGTTCTATTAGATATTGATGTTGAATTATGAGTTGTTCTATTAGATATTGATGTTGAATTATGAGTTGTTCTATTAGATATTGATGTTGAATTATGAGTTGTTCTATTAGATATTGATGTTGAATTATGAGTTGTTCTATTAGATATTGATGTTGAATTATGAGTTGTTCTATTAGATATTGATGTTGAATTATGAGTTGTTCTATTAGATATTGATGTTGAATTATGAGTTGTTCTATTAGATATTGATGTTGAATTATGAGTTGTTCTATTAGATATTGATGTTGAATTATGAGTTGTTCTATTAGATATTGATGTTGAATTATGAGTTGTTCTATTAGATATTGATGTTGAAATATGAGTTGTTCTATTAGATATTGATGTTGAAATATGAGTTGTTCTATTAGATATTGATGTTGAATTATGAGTTGTTCTATTAGATATTGATGTTGAAATATGAGTTGTTCTATTAGATATTGATGTTGAATTATGAGTTGTTCTATTAGACATTGATGTTGAATTATGAGTTGTTCTATTAGACATTGATGTTGAATTATGAGTTGTTCTATTAGACATTGATGTTGAATTATGAGTTGTTCTATTAGATATTGATGTTGAATTATGAGTTGTTCTATTAGACATTGATGTTGAATTATGAGTTGTTCTATTACACATTGATGTTGAATTATGAGTTGTTCTATTAGACATTGATGTTGAATTATGAGTTGTTCTATTAGATATTGATGTTGAATTATGAGTTGTTCTATTAGACATTGATGTTGAATTATGAGTTGTTCTATTAGACATTGATGTTGAATTATGAGTTGTTCTATTAGACATTGATGTTGAATTATGAGTTGTTCTATTAGATATTGATGTTGAATTATGAGTTGTTCTATTAGACATTGATGTTGAATTATGAGTTGTTCTATTAGACATTGATGAAGAATTATGAGTTATTCTTTTAGATATTGATGTTGAATTATGAGTTGTTCTATTAGACATTGATGTTGAATTATGAGTTGTTCTATTAGACATTGATGTTGAATTATGAGTTGTTCTATTAGACATTGATGTTGAATTATGAGTTGTTCTATTAGACATTGATGTTGAATTATGAGTTGTTCTATTAGACATTGATGTTGAATTATGAGTTGTTCTATTAGACATTGATGTTGAATTATGAGTTGTTCTATTAGACATTGATGTTGAATTATGAGTTGTTCTATTAGATATTGATGTTGAATTATGAGTTGTTCTATTAGATATTGATGTTGAATTATGAGTTGTTCTATTAGACATTGATGTTGAATTATGAGTTGTTCTATTAGATATTGATGTTGAATTATGAGTTGTTCTATTAGATATTGATGTTGAATTATGAGTTGTTCTATTAGATATTGATGTTGAATTATGAGTTGTTCTATTAGATATTGATGTTGAATTATGAGTTGTTCTATTAGATATTGATGTTGAATTATGAGTTGTTCTATTAGATATTGATGTTGAATTATGAGTTGTTCTATTAGATATTGATGTTGAATTATGAGTTGTTCTATTAGATATTGATGTTGAATTATGAGTTGTTCTATTAGATATTGATGTTGAATTATGAGTTGTTCTATTAGATATTGATGTTGAATTATGAGTTGTTCTATTAGATATTGATGTTGAATTATGAGTTGTTCTATTAGATATTGATGTTGAATTATGAGTTGTTCTATTAGATATTGATGTTGAATTATGAGTTGTTCTATTAGATATTGATGTTGAATTATGAGTTGTTCTATTAGATATTGATGTTGAATTATGAGTTGTTCTATTAGATATTGATGTTGAATTATGAGTTGTTCTATTAGATATTGATGTTGAATTATGAGTTGTTCTATTAGATATTGATGTTGAATTATGAGTTGTTCTATTAGATATTGATGTTGAATTATGAGTTGTTCTATTAGACATTGATGTTGAATTATGAGTTGTTCTATTAGATATTGATGTTGAATTATGAGTTGTTCTATTAGATATTGATGTTGAATTATGAGTTGTTCTATTATATATTGATGTTGAATTATGAGTTGTTCTATTAGACATTGATGTTGAATTATGAGTTGTTCTATTAGATATTGATGTTGAATTATTAGTTGTTCTATTAGATATTGATGTTGAAATATGAGTTGTTCTATTAGACATTGATGTTGAATTATGAGTTGTTCTATTAGATATTGATGTTGAATTTAGAGTTGATCTATTAGATATTGATGTTGAATTAAGAGTTGTTTTATTAGATATTGATGTTGAATTAAGAGTTGTTCGATCAGATATTGATGTTGAATTAAGAGTTGTTCGATCAGATATTGATGTTTAATTTAGAGTTGTTCTATCAGATATTGATGTTGAATTTAGAGTTCTTCTATCAGATATTGATGTTGAATTTCGAGTTGTTCGATCAGATATTGATGTTGAATTTAGAGTTGTTCTATCAGATATTGATGTTGAATTTTGAGTATCTCTATCAGATATTGAGCAGCATATAAAACAACTATCTTGAGCACAACAGGCCCAATGTCTCATTAGTTATTGTAAAATTTGTCTGTTTTAATTTGAGTATATCCGATAATATTTTCTGATCTATTGATAATGAAGCTAAAATAGTGAAAAACAAATTTATGTAATATCACTTGGTATAAAAATATATATTTGCTCATGTTAAGTTAACGTCTATAAGAAATATTTTACAAATTATTTTTAAAAAATAAATAAATATTAATTGTCGGTACAAGTAAACAATAGTAAATTATTGAAATGTTTTCAAGGCATGTTTTTAATTTGCTGTACCGCGAAAATCTGGGAAGGATCTAGGTGTGCCGCGAATGAATACAGGTTGTGGAACACTGGACTAATGTATTCTGTGGGGAGGGTCGGCTGCCCACGCTAAACTAAGAAACATACTCTATTACATGATAATTAATCCTTGACCCTAAGACACCCCAGGTACGCCCCTGCCCTGACTAATAATATCCGCACTTGGTCTCTTGTAGAGTATCAGGCCATGTTGTTGACATATTTAAAGTGTGGCAATTCTTCTAATGTTTGTAGATAAAATACATTAACAGGGGATTTCTATTTCCAGATTTCGAACACACAGCAATCCCATCAAGCAATAACTCCATCAAGCAATAACTCCATCAAGCCATCCCCATCAAGCCAACACCATCAAGCCATCTCCCCCGACTGGTCTCTAAAAATATTCGAGAATCGCCTCCAGAAAATCCAACGATCGATTTGTGTTTCCGGACATTTTATTTTATCACCCCCCCCCCCCCCCCCCCCCCCCCCCCCCCCCCCCCCCCCCCCCCCCCCCCCCGCCCCCATCTCTTTGGCCGGGCCCCAGACCGCGTCACTAGACGCAAGGACCGTTTTCGTCACTGGCCGGCTTGGTGGACGCAACCTGGGTGCCAGAACACGGTCGTCTGCTCCGCTGTGTTGTCAGCGTTAACTCCGTCCAGGGGACAGCTCGACATTGTACAGTGGATTACGCACAACAAGTCGCCAGCTGTTTAGCCACTAAGTGTTTGAATGAAGAACCTCTCAGGACGAGGCTTAGGTCGAATTCTCTGGTTCCAGCGTTGATGGAAAGTGGACCTGGACTGTGAGGTTAATTTTTTTGAAACGTAAGTGATTGACGATTGTTAGGATAATTTGATTGAAGGGTAAGTGCTTGAAGATTGTTATGATAAATTGATTGAAAGTTAAATGTTTAGATAAGGTCAATATAAGTTGATTGAAATGTAAGGGGGATGTTAGGAAATTTAAATAAAAGGTAATGCGATTAGATGTAAGGATACTTTGATTTAAAGGTAATGTGATTGTATGATGTTAGGATCATTTGATTGAAAGGTATGTTATTGGAGATTGTTAAAAAAATATGGCTGTGACCAATGAGCAGAAGTTTGTTGCTTAAGCATCAATCAATATAATTCTTAGTGTATCAAAGAAAGTATAGAGTAATAGCTAGTTCAATAGGAAGTGAGTAAAACAAAACAAGGTTAAACACAAAATTAATGTAGATTAGTTGCTGTTACTACCTTTGACTTTGATCTTAATTTGCAATGACATTTGAAAACTGATCATTTTCCTGGTGGCCAACAAGGGAGCGCAACAAAACAACGAACGCTTTTCAAAGGCTGCCCTCTTGGACGCTACTTCTCAGCCAAGTGCTATTTTTTAAATTTTATTCTGTTTTTTTTTCTGCTTGTTCGCTGACGAATGCTTCCTGTTGACACGTTGCTTGTTTTATTGCGCTCCTTTTTTTCAGGTTAAACCTTACTTTGTTTTACTCACTTCTATTGTGCTAACCTGATTTCAGTCTCTTCCTTTCTTACCCAACGGTGAGTTCAATAGCATGCAAAATCTAATAACCGATGACTGCGCGAAATGAGGTGAGTAAAAATACCGCACGTGAGTTTGGCGCGTCATACTTTCTTTTGTTTAAAGGAAAAGTCTCACTTTAAATATGATGTAATAAACCTGGGAAGTAAACGGGGATTGGACATAAGAATATTAATACAGTTCAGGGGTATTAAGAAAGTGTGTGGTGGCGTACTGGGGGGTGGGGAGAGGGGGAGGGGCGCTAACACAAATTCGGATTCTTACAAAGTGCGTTACTTGAAAGCATGTTTTCCCGCGTTTTCGCCACGATTGTTTGGCGGGCAATAAATAGTCATTTATAAAATTTTCTATAGTTAATGTCAAGTAAATATGAACAAATTGTAATATTAAATTGATAAATATAAGTCAAAGATTATTTAGAGAAGGGTCATGTTTCTATTTGATGCGTTTTTTACAGACTCAGTGGAGAGAACAATGAAAATCATAAAAAAACAACAACTGCCGCCATATGAGTTAATAGGACTCAGTGCTTTGGTCCACAGGACTCAGTGCTTTGGTCCACAGGCCTCAGTGCTTTGGTCCACAGGACTCAGTGCTTTGGTCCACAGGCCTCAGTGCTTTGGTCCACAGGACTCAGTGCTTTGGTCCACAGGCCTCAGTGCTTTGGTCCACATGACTCAGTGCTTTGGTCCACAGGCCTCAGTGCTTTGGTCCACAGGACTCAGTGCTTTGGTCCACAGGACTCAGTGCTTTGGTCCACAGGACTCAGGGCTTTGGTCCACAGGACTCAGTGCTTTGGTCCACAGGACTCAGTGCTTTGGTC
This sequence comes from Lymnaea stagnalis, assembly GCA_964033795.1. Lineage (NCBI taxonomy): Eukaryota > Metazoa > Mollusca > Gastropoda > Lymnaeidae > Lymnaea > Lymnaea stagnalis. The sequence continues at coordinate 1,235,470 of CAXITT010000081.1, forward strand.
CACAGGAATTAGGGCTGACGGTAGTGTGGCCAATATTGATTATTTATACTGTTGATATTATGGTCGGTATTGTACTGTTGGTCTTGTAGTCAGTTTAAAGTGGGACGGCTGGTAGGGGGGTCAGGATGAAAAAAGACTCTTGTTATACTGGTAGTTGGGAAATTCTAATTCGAGAAGAGTGATTTTAAATTTGGAAAGGAACTATCTCTGTACTTTCTTTTTTGGTACATTATTCTCAAAAGAAATAGAATATTCACTTTTTGTGTGTGTCTAGCCATAGTAATTTATTTTCCAATAGTTAGACAAAAGTGGTTGAAATCAACCTTGTTCTAGTAAAAGTTCGTTTTATGGTGATCCCTCTTTTGCAGTTTTTATAAATATACATTGTTATTGTTTGTTTTGCTTGAAGAACTTCTTTCTGAACTTTAGAACTTAACACCTTCAAAGTTTCATGAAAGCGACTTATAGATATTTTCAAAGTAGTATAGATCTATCTCTGCTTCACGAAAAAAAGCTTCAATCAACTTTTGATCCATGACAACTAGGTGGGTCCTGGAACACCAATTTAGTAAGTAGATGTTGGGGAATTTAGTATCGGAAGCAAAAAAATAACCACAAAAAAACAAAAACACACATACAACATGAAACCATACACAAACTATGACCGCATAACTTCCGTTAAAATAGCACGCGCTTAACATCAGCCCAGACGTGTGTCCAAAATATTCTCAACATTTCATCATAAGCCTCAAAGTAATCGTCATTTTTTCTTGTTTTACCTACATAGATCTGAATGAAGTGTTTGTTTTGTTAACTACATCCCTACTTGGTGTTCGTGCGCCATGCTGGTTCACATTCTGTCATCAATATGCTTGACACACAGCCTCCAACACACCCGCAAACAAAGCAAGGAAAAATAATAAATGAATAGATTAATTTTAAACAAAGAAAGAAAAAAAAAACAAAGACAAAAAAATTGGAGCCATTGCCATCAACAATCTCATTGTTCTTACTTTGCAATGTCTCTCTAGGTTACAACCCCAGCTTCATATTCTCTAGGTAGCTACCTACTCAGTTGTTTTTTTTTTGGTTTGTCACGCCCTCTTGTCCCTTGTAGGTTCCGTGTCAGTTCCCTTTTGACGCCTCTTTAATGATTGCGCCTCCCACCTCCTCTTGTCCCTGTAGGTTCCATGTTGGTTCCCCTTTAATGTTTGACGCCTCTTTAATGATTGCGCCTCCCACCTCCACTTGTCCCTGTAGGTTCCATGTTGGTTCCCTTTTAATGTTTGACGCCTCTTTAATGATTGCGCCTCCCACCTCCTCTTGCCCCTGTAGGTTCCATGTTGGTTCCCCTTTAATGTTAGTTAAAGTGTGTCTCCCACGTCCTCTTGTTCCATGCTGGTTCCATGTTAGTTCCCACAAACCAAGGTTCGATGACTTCGTTCCTGAGTGATTCTCCAAATACATCTCTACTCACCTTGTAGATGGCGTCGTACTTCAATGTCACAAGGCACGTTCTTAGCATACGCTGACTACGCATCCGCGTAGGGCCCCGAACGTGACGGGGGCCCCCGTGAGGCACCCTCGATCCCCCGTTTTTTTTTTGCTAACTGGCACTGCAGCCGTCTGTGTCACTCACGTTACCTTCCTCATCCTGAAATTTATCATTCTGAGTTGAATTCGGAGGCAGGGGAAGGGAAGAAGCAGGGGGGAGCTTGGGGAGTGGCAGACAGGAAATCGGGGGCTTGGCCGTGGGAATAGGAAAGAGGAAACATTGATGAAGGCAGAATGGATGTGCCGCAGTATTGGATGGTGTTTGCTCCTCAGTTCGAGGGAGCTTCTACCCCGGACTACCCCCCTCCTTTCCTGTGCCCCCACCCTACGCTCCATGCTTGGGCCCCCATCTCCTAAGAATGGCTCTGATGTCACACCTCACAAGATCTGTTTATCGCACCTGGCTGATCCCGGTAAAATCCAACTAGTAATCTCTATCGATAAAATAAATAGATCAATGCCCATAATCACGCGTGATTAATCACGGCACCACCGTCTATTGACTCTTGACGTCTGTCGTCAAGACGTCGTTAAATGAACGGATTGAACTGAACATAAGACAGCCACACGACAACCACTCGACAACCACACGACAACCACGTGTCAACCACACAACAAACCACGCGACAACCATACGACAAGCACGTGTCAGCCACACGACAACCACACGGCAAACCACACGAAAACCACACGAAAACCACTTGACAACCATACGACAAACCACGTGTTAGCCACACAACAGCCACACGACAAACCACACGACAGCCACACGACAACCATACGACAGCCACACAACAACCACAAACAATCCATTTGAACTTTTACTTCAGTCGTCAATGTCCAATCGCGAAGTCCTGTTCCCAGCCGAGCATGTTATTTGATGCTAATGCCAGCAACAAGTTCGCTCATTTATCCAACACGAGGACAGACCGCGAGGTGAGTGAAACAACACAAAACAGCTACAGCCCAAAATAACACGTGACGTCACAGTCTGGGAGCGATCGATGATGTCCGTCTTCCTGCTTCTACCCACCCCTGTCCTCGCCTCCCCCCCCCCCCCCCCCCCCACACCCCAAAAAAAAAAAAACGAAATAAAAAGAAACGGAAAAAAAAACCGCACTAAAGCTTGTGTTGACTCGCCGTCTGCTATCGCGAAATTCACGGAAGGCGTGTTTTTGTCGTTAAATCGTTGGTAAGGATCACGTACTGGACATTTATATGTATATATATATTTATATAATTATATATTTCTATGTGGTGTTGACTTTTATAATGGCTTATGTTAATGACTTTGTATTCTTTTGAAAAAAATTCACTAATCAAGTGATTTCCCAAATCACATTCAGAGGTGAACTTATGAGTATGTTTATACTCTGGTGTTATTGGTTTGTTTTCACATTCAGCGTAGGTGGGTTGTTGTTGTTGTTGTTGTTCTTGTTGTTGTTGTTGTTGTTGTTGTTGTTGTTGTTGTTGTTGTTGTTGTTGTTATTGTTGTTGTTGTTGTTGTTGTTCTTGTTGTTCTTGTTGTTCTTGTTCTTGTTCTTGTTGTTGTTTTCTTTAATGTTGGGGGTGGGGCCTGGGGATACCAATACTTTAAAATATTTTAGCTGCATTCGATTTGTTTTTTTTTTATGGTCCCTGACAGCGGCCTTGAGTTATAATTTTAACTCGCGATATTTCGAAATAATTGGAGATCGTTGAAACTTTAAAAGTAGTTCATGAAACAATACTAATTGAATGGACTTCATTCAAGTTGTGTAAATAAAATATAAGAATAAGGTATTCTTAAGTTGAATTCATTGACAGGACAAAAGATTTGGACGTCTAGGCTCGGAGCCTTCATCAGCAGACAAGACAAATAGAAGTAGAACAAGTATCAGAGCACTGTAAACAGAACTTCAGAGATTTCTCTTTGTTGCCAGAAGTAGGATTACAGGAAGTGAAAGAATATAAATATTGGTACTGTGCAAAAAAGGTAAAGAATCTTAACGGGCCAAAATATTTAGGGATACATAAAATCTAAGGAATAAGAAAAAAAGGAAGAAATACAGGGAAATTGAGAAACATTAGTAAGAGAGCATTTGATTCATGACATGTGGAGATATGGTGCTGAAAAGCTGAATCAATTTGCTTTCCATTTTCACTCCCTCTGATGTGTTGGTGCAAGAAATTAGTGCCGTAATGGATAGATCTAATGCATCTGATGTGCAAACTAATTCTGGTGTTTCTCTTCCGTAGTGCATTCTCAATTTTCCATTCGCTAGGTCTTAAAGGGTCGACCTCGGTTTCGTTTTCCCTGGGCTGTCCGTCTTAGCGCTTTCCGTCTCACAGCTGTCCGTCTTAGCGCTTTCCGTCTCACAGCTGTCCGTCTTAGCGCTTTCCGTCTCACAGCTGTCCGTCTTAGCGCTTTCCGTCTCACAGCTGTCCGTCTTAGCGCTTTCCGTCTCACAGCTGTCCGTCTTAGCGCTTTCCGTCTCACAGCTGTCCGTCTTAGCGCTTTCCGTCTCACAGCTGTCCATCTTAGCGCTTTCCGTCTCACAGCTGTCCGTCTTAGTAACTGACCTGCGAAGTGGGCATGCGCTATTGGACAAGCGATGACCAAACAATCTCCAGTGACCGACGCATCCCCTCTGTTACTGCGATGTTTGCTATTGTATGAGCTTTTAATGGTCCACACAATAACATTATTATTACTGGGAACCTTTCAAGGGAAAAGGGTCTTGAAGACTTACAGTTTACTCTCCTACATGCAAAGGGATCTTTCGGCTATCTGATGGACAGAGGAATAAACTCAAGACATACGTTTTATATAATCTTATCTTAGTGAACATGCTCTTATTGTTCTAGCTTAGTGGAGATATTCTGATTGTTCTATCTTAGTGGAGATGTTCTGGTTGTTCTATCTTAGTGGAGATGTTCTGGTTGTTCTTTCTTAGTGGAGATATTCTGGTTGTTCTTTCTTAGTGGAGATATTCTGGTTGTTCTATCTTAGTGGAGATGTTCTAATTGTTTTTTCTCCGTATGCTCATCTCATAAACGCCACATTTGTTTTGCTGATCTTTGAGTTGATGTTCATAGTCAGACTTTACTTTTGTTGCGGCCTTGCTCCCAAAGTGATGGCACTGTCACGTATTCCTGTGGACTGTACAGAGCTCCCGTATTGTGTCATTCACTGTGGTATTTTCTCCCACAACATCTGCTTTTCATGTGTTGACGGCCTTTGTCCGGTGGATGAGGGGGAAAAAGGGGGGGGGGATGATACAGAATCATGACGATATATTATATCTCATCTATCTTGGAGACTCACCCACATTTAAGAAATAGAAGTTTGCAAGAATTTTTTTACTCGTGTTCGCTGTCAACTTCAGACTGAGAGTCCCTGTATTGTCAACAATTCTCTAAATAAAAATAAGTATCAGTGAAAACCTTCTAGGTTTTAGAATCCCTCAAATCTTGTCATTTCTCATCACCTACCTCTCACCGTTCATTTTAAAATAAAAATTTCACTTAGTCGAGAACCTCTGGAGTTGGAGTACGGCTCTCCCCCCCCACCCCCCCCCCCACCTCTCCCTCATCGTTTCATGAAGTTAGCGACCACCGCAACCTCCCAATAACATGTTGAGATGGTGATGTGGCCTGCGACGAATAAATCACAGCGATAAGGACGGCAGGTGGGCGGCCAGATCACAACTGATCCACGCCGGGTTAGGCGTGTTTGTTTCTCATCACCTTCTTACACTCGGCTTAACCAGAAACATTTCGTTGGAATATTTACGAGAAACGTGTCATGGTGTAGGTCTAGTTATGTTGAATGAACTAATATGGTGGCTGAGTGGTCGTCTCTGACTTATGCCATCACACAATCAATCATGGTGTAGGTCTAGTTATGTTGACTGAACTCATGTCGTGGCTGAGTGGTCGTCTCTGACTTATGCCATCACACAATCAATTTCAATGGTTTACTAAGAGCACAATAGTATCAGGATCCTATTAAGTCTGGTACGTCTCGTAATATGTGTCGTGTGTAGAAAATATCTCTCTTCTCACTGGTTGTGGGGGGGGGGAGCTGCCGGCTTATTTATATGGAGGGAGTTGGAAAACTCTATAAAAACAATTCTAGAATGTGTATCACCAGAGCACACACACTCCCTCTCTCTCTCTATACCATTAAGAATATATTGGAACGTTAAAAAAAACAACCAACTTTTGCCAATCCAGGGTGGGTTGGGTAGTGATAGAGCGCTACACATAAATTGGAGACGTCAGTATAAAAAAAAGGGCACGGAAGTTAGGGGAGGGGGGGGGATAGTTGAAGCCAAATTAGGTTAACAGACAGGCTAAAACACAACCTTAATTCAAGACTGTGATTTTAAAAAAAACTAAAAAAAAAATTTCTCGTATAAATCCTTTATAACTTAAAGTACCTAGCAATGTGGGGGGGGGGGGGGGNNNTTTTTTAAGAGGAGTTACTGGGATTTTTCCTTTATTTTTCCATTGATTAAAAAAAAAAGGGGGGGGGGGGGGTCAATGACTTTTGGGGTTGGTGCTGAAAATACAACAGATTGTGTGGGGTCATCGCCAACTATTCTTTGTGTGAAATTTCAGCTCGATAAGTTGACAGGAAGGGGATCAATTAGCCGTCCGAAGGTTTTGCCAGTCACACACCCATGAACAAAAGAGAAGTTCATATAAAAGATTTTTAAAAAGCCGTCCGCTATAAGTCGTGTAGGTCACTGCTGCTCAATTGGTGGTCCGAGGGGCTAACATCGGCCCGCAAAATGGCGACAATTTAATACACTTTGTAATCCGCCATGATGAACAGTTGAAGGAGCTCTGCTAGAGTTTTCTGACAATGTCAATGTTATCATCAACTATCAGATATGGGGGCCAATTTCTTAAATAGTAAACGTTCTCTTGTCACTACTGTGTCATGGGGAAGCTAACCCCTGTAAACAATAAGACACCTTCTTAGAACCATTAGTATAATGGTCCTAGTATATCAACGTTTGGCCGTCTTGGGACCCTTTTGGTCACAAATACTAAGCCATCTGAGAAAGCTCCTAGTATATCAACGTTTGGCCGTCTTGGGACCCTTTTGGTCACAAGTACTAAGCCATCTGAGAAAGCTCCTAGTATATCAACGTTTGGCCGTCTTGGAACCCTTTTGGTCACAAATACTAAGCCATCTGAGAAAGCTCCTAGTATATCAACGTTTGGCCGTCTTGGGACCCTTTTGGTCACAAGTACTAAGCCATCTGAGAAAGTTCCTAGTATATCAACGTTTGGCCGTCTTGGAACCCTTTTCGTCACAAGTACTAAGCCATCTGAGAAAGCTCCTAGTATATCAACGTTTGGCCGTCTTGGAACCCTTTTGGTCACAAATACTAAGCCATCTGAGAAAGCTCCTTAGTATATCAACGTTTGGCCGTCTTGGAACCCTTTTGGTCACAAATACTAAGAGCATCTTAGAACGTCTGAAAGTACCTTTAACAGCCCATCCAATTCCGTTTGAGAACCCCTGAAACAACCCACACACGTCAGCGTCGGAACCACTTTTAGCCAACAAAACTAGGCCGTTCAAGATCTGCACTAAGTCAACTAATCTCTCCCCCCCCCCAACCCTTTTTTTTTGTTGCAACCTTGTTGATAACCTGGAATCATAAAACATAACTTAGAAACTGTGCATGGACTTCTCCAATAGTTCAACACAAGCCTTTCTAATTGCTTTGTTGAGACGCACAGAGCCCAATGCGCTGTCGAGACGTAATGGATTTTGGCTAAGTTATGCTCTTCAAGATTTTCCATCATGTTGGTTTTTATTACTTTTTTTTTAGTGGGGTAAGGGGGGGGGGGTGGTGTTTGTGCTCGAACAATCCGTTAAATATTTGCATTGCCAATTCAATTAGCCTCCAACCGGAAGTGCGAAGCGTTAACTGTTTCACTTTTAAACCAATGGCTTTTGGCTCTGGCATTGGGGTTTTTTCGATAAGGAAAAAAAAAAAACTTCAAAACAAAAAAAAATAAAAAAAAAAATGAAAGAGAAAATTTTATGTTTTTTTATGTGTGATAAAATGGGATAAATTGATAAAGCACTCTTGTTTTTAATTGTATCTTTAATAATAGATAAGACCAAGATTCTTTGCTGTCTTATCGCTACACCAAAAAATAGTGTTGTTTTAATATCTATTGGACATTTCCGAAAAAAAAAAATATCTGCTGCAAAACGCCCAACAGCTGGGACAACATTTCCGGCTGATTGGCCAACTTCGTTAAGTTGGAACGGAGCCATCACGTGAGATGCCCACACCACTTATTTCGATGTTGTTGAAATGTACATAATTTGCTTTATTATTATTATTATTATTATTATTATTATTATTATTATTATTATTTGAAATCACAAATGCGCGTCCTTAAATACAGTGGGCCACCTGCAGCGTCTGGGCCAACGCTACGCATATCCTGCTGAGCGTAAAAAATCTGAGCGTAAAAAAATAGCTGACAGGGCGACATGAAGCCCTGCGTATTCACGGGTTATCATAAAAGATCATTAGCAGTCTGCCATCTTGTCTCCATTCCTAGTTGAATGGCCAATTATTTTNAAAAAATAAAGTTAAAATAAAAAAAATAAACAAGATGTTTTAACATTTTTTTTATTCCCAAAGCACAAAGTTTTAATAGATTATTATTTTTTTTTTTTTTTTTTTAAAAACCTTTAACTGTCATTTTTACAATTGCTTGACAGCCATCACATATTTTACCAAAAAAACAATAACAACAAACGCGTTAAGCAGTCGCCTGCCGATGCAAACTTTATTACATTGTTAAAAATGTAGATCGATAACATTCTCCGGGACAATAATAATTATTTGTTTTTGTTGGCAAGCTGTTGTATTTATTGGTTTATTATCCAGAACGATTAACTTCATTTACCATGGAATTTTAAAACATAAAAAAAAACCTTTTACTTTCATCAGCAAAACAAACAAATACTCACTTTTAAATAAACAGTGTCAGATGGCCACGGGCAGAGAGGTTATTAATAGTCTTTTTTCTGAATTATCCCTCAGCGCAGGTGAGGCCTTACATGTCAACCTGACCTGGTCGTTGAACTTTGGGAGCAGGGCCTGTGATCGAGATTCAAATTCGGATGACCTGCGACTAACCAGTTTCGCCGTCCGTTCCCGCCAACCGCAATGACGTCATAGGCTTGGACGATTACATCATATCTGGATGAAGCGAGGACTGGTTTTTCTCATCTGACGTCACTGTGGCCCAAGCGTGGCCTACGAGATAGAGGTCATGACGTAAGCTCTGTGCGCGTGTCAGAGGACATGAGTGTTCAGAAAAAGTGAGTAAAATCAATCATCTATGGATCACTCTGGTTTGAATGTACTTGTGCACTGATGCTGCAATAACTTTACCGTTTCTATTCGTCAGTCATAAAGGCACATCTTTGGTAATCATACTTTTGATACTCATATCTTTGATACTCATATACTGTCAAACTCCTGTATGTACTAGATTGGTTAATTCATCAAGTTCTTTCACACGTTGTAATACGTCGTACTTGCGACTTAAGACCTTTTTATAATAAATGAAACTTTAATATATAATGTAAATTACAGACTGTTAATTCCATACACACATGAATAGTGCAGCAGTTCGCTATCAGAGAGAAATCAAACACAACTTCCTTTCCACAAAGTTCCTTTCACGACTGCCGCACGTACGTCACAAAACAGACTAGACAATACGTCATAACAAGCATATAATACGTCACCAAGTCAAGCGCCTGGAGAGCGTTCAATAACTAATTAATGTCTAAAAAAAACACACTGTGCACAATCAAACATAATATCCAGTCGCAACAATGGCTTAATGAACTCCCCATGCTTGACACAAATCTTTTGACACTCGTATCAATTCTGTGATACTGGTATTTTTAATACTGTTCGTCCTTCGCCAGCGAAGATGACCAGCGCTTCGACTTGGGTAGTTGCCTTAACTTATGCTTTGTTTAACCACTTCATTACCGCAGGGTTTTGGGGGTCATCGATTTTTGCTGACTCGGCAACAAAAAACTTAAAAGATGAAATTGTCGGTATATTTCATTCTCTATCCGATTCGCTTTTTAACTTCTCTATAGATTAACGAATACGGAAATGAATAGCACTGAAATTTGACGTCGACGTGACATCCTGCGGTATTTCAGAAAAGTTCCAAAATTTTTGTTATGACGTCGATGTGACGTCCTTGGTAATTGAAAGTGGGTGATCATGACGTTGAAATCATTGGTAATGAAGTGGTTAAGGTGAGGGAGAGTTGTTCAGTTCGTCAGCCTCACTCTTTCGTCCTTGACTGTATGCTCCAATGGCAAGAGTTAGACAAGACGACCGAAAATAGGCGTTGATGTGTACCACGTCACAGGAGTTGTTGGAATTTACATTGTGTCGTTGTCATGGCACCTACGGGACTCCATCTCCGGGGTCAAGTTCAGAGTTTGCCTTCTCTTAGATGACTTGCCACTTAAAGTCTAAACACTTTTCTTCTTCTTCTACTGTCCGATTTTCCCAGGAATGGCATTGCGGGGGGGGGGGGGGGGGGGTAAATGGGGGTTTGCC
>CAXITT010000081.1:1245681-1265376 GCA_964033795.1 Lymnaea stagnalis
CATGGTCTTCCTATGGGCCTTGAGACCGGAGTGTCTGCTATTGTCAGCGTGCATGGTCTTCCTATGGGCCTTGAGACCGGAGTGTCTGCTATTGTCAGCGTGCATGGTCTTCCTATGGGCCTTGAGACCGGAGTGTCTGCTATTGTCAGCGTGCATGGTCTTCCTATGGGCCTTGAGACCGGAGTGTCTGCTATTGTCAGCGTGCATGATCTTCCTATGGGCCTTGAGACCGGAGTGTCTGCTACTGGCACTAAGCATTTGTCAGCTTACAATGCAGGTTGGTGATGGCTGGTTTGGATTGCACCAAGCATTTGTCTTATTGCTAGTTCTGAATCTGGTCCCTTCTTTTTTTAAAACAGGTTTTAGCTTTAAACATCTCATCTCGCAGATGAATATGTTTCTCTCGAGACTTTCATTCAGAACACATACTAGTATTAACATATATATAATCCACATTATGAGATTCTACCAAATTCCTATTGCAAACAGTCGTTCTTGTTGAAGCTTTCAATTAATTACACTCTAAACGAGAAGAACAAAACCAAAGTTAGATGTCAAAACCATTACAGATCATTACTATGGAGCATCATCAAGTCCAGTGATACTTAAAAGTAAGGATAATAATTATTTAGTAAGTAAGCGATATAGGGTTACTTTAAGAAAAAATGGACATGACTGTATAAGCCGAGAACCGTTGATTGAATGCGACAGACCAGATGGTCGGAGATAAATGTTCCCATGGCCGGTGTAATCAATTTGGCCGATGCGGTGCTGTAATATTCCACAATCAATGTTCTTGGAACAACCGGCCGAATGCTGGACAAACAAACAGGCAGTTGTGTTGATTGAGAATGTCTGGGTCTTGATAGATTCGTCTGACGCGACCCCCCCCCCCACCTACACCCCCAGACAACATGAAGCACTCAAGCAGTTTCAATTTTAGTAGCAAAAAATGGAAGAGTTACATATGTTTTTGCTGTTAATGTTGTTTGTGTTTTTTGTGGCGATGAACAGATTTGAAGTGAAGTGTTGGAGGTGTAAACAGAGTCATCTGTAAACTTCACCACTGGTAATGTTATGGTAATGTTATGATTATGTTATGGTAATGTTATGGTAATGGTTATGGTAATGTTATGGTAATGTTTATAGTAATGTTATGGTAATGTTATGTTAATGTTATGGTAATGTTATGGTAATGGTTATGGTAATGGTTATGGTAATGTAATGTTATGGTAATGTAATGTTATGGTAATGTAATGTTATGGTAATGTTATGGTAATGTTATGGTAATGTTATGGTAATGTTATGGTAATGTTATGGTAATGGTTATGGTATTGTAATGTTATGGTAATGTTATGTTCTGGTGGACAGCAGGAGAAATATTTCTATCTTTGTTGTTGCTGTTTTAAATGCAATATTTTGTCTGACCATAATTATTGATATATGACGTATCACATTTGCTAACATTATGACTCTTTACGGAGGTTCACACTATGAATGTCACACGTACTGACACCATGAATTGTCACATTTAGTGACACTATAAATTGTCACATGTAGTGACAATATGAAGTGTCACATGTAGTGACACTATGACATGCCACGTGTACTGGCTCTATGAAGTGTCACACGTACTGACACTATGAATTGTCACATGCACTGACACCATGAATGGTCACGAGTACTTATTCTATTAATTGTCACATGCACTGATACTATGAATGGTCACACGTCCTGGCATTTTGAACTGTCACATGCACTGGCTCTATGAATCTATGAATCGTCACATGTACCGATACTATGAATTTTTACATTGGGTGATATTAGGATCTGTCACAGCTGTTGAAAGAAGAATGTACCGGCACATGCTTATATCAAATGTCAAATGTATCGATACATTAGAATTGTGACCGTTTCTTAGTGTTTAGACTATCTAATCCACAAACACATAAACTAATCAACTGCTTTTAGAATAACTGATTGCCCGATTAATGCATTTGTCTCACGGCGAACTCTGATCAATCCATAGCAATTACTCTCTGAATATGCCGACCAAGCTTTTAAAGTCAGTCATGACCCACCGATAGTGCCATGGATACAATGGGATACGTCATCCCGTGTTGAAACGATCTGACCCGGTATCCCCGTGTACTCAGCAGGTGTACTCAGCAGGTGTACTCAGCAGGTGTACTCAGCAGTTGTACTCAGCAGGTGAACTCGGCAGGCGTACACCATTGTCCCCGTTCTCCGTCTATAGCTGTCACACGCCCTGTCAATTACACCGATCAATCAGACGGTTATCACCCGTCCAACAACACTGTCACCGGCGCAAGGCCGCTCGGAAGTCATGTCAGGGTAATCTGACTTTCTGGGAAATGCGCCGAGTTGAACGCAACCAGGCTGTCAGCGGTTCTAAAATTAAAGCGACGTTATTTGCATTGATACTTATTGCATATTCAGCTGCATTTTACTTAATGGGATGCAAGTGGAAAGACTTGACCACTTAAAATTATTGGAAGAAGATTTCTCTGTTAAAGACTTGTTATTCCAAAGGGCCAAGCTTAACCATCGACCTGGTTTGCTCTGATGAGCCAGTCTATGTGGCTTATAATTATTCTTCCCAATGGATAGTTGTTGTTTTCTTCAAAATGTTAAACTTTTTAAAAATGTTCATGTCAAATCCTTTGAGTTTCAGTAGATTTTGATCAATCAAATGTTCCAATAGCATAAGACTTAATATAACGTATTGTAAATATGCACAAAAAATCAAATGCTCAGCTTGGAAGAGATAAGCTCAGACCTTGGTTGTCCCCGACCTACCCGCTGAGTCTGAATGGTGCGAGTGTTACAAACATGCTCAGCGTTATCAAGCTTGTAGTTTCATGGTACCAGTTAGAGGCGTTTTGAGAACCCGTGTTGACGTCAGGAACGGTTTGGGGGGGGGGGGGGAGAATCCGCATAATTGAAACGCAGCCAGCAGCTCTTACGTCATACATTCAGGGCCGTCTTATCCAGCAGGCACTGTGTGTAGGGCCTACGAACCTACAGGGACCTACGAAAGTATAATTATGAAATTTAAAATACGAATGTACCCTAAAATAACCATTAAAAAAAATAAAAAAATTAAGGGGAACAAATTATTTCATGTACTTTTATTTCAGGCAATCATACCATCTTTATAACAAAATAAAATGCTATATTTTGATTACTTGAACTTTTCGACGTTTAGTTATAATAAATCTTGCTTTGTATCGAATAAAATTGTTCATTACATTAAATACTTTAGTGCAGGCCTGCACAACATACGGCCCGCGGGCATTATGGGGCCCTCCTGCACCCACTTTGCAGCCCGTGAAGACTTTGGTGAAAGTTCATGATATTGTAAATTAAAAATAATATTCCCTAGCTGGCTGGTTTATAATATTACAAATGTATAAATGCAGAAACATAATATAAATATTTATTTGATTTTGAAATAATCAATAAATGTACGATGCAATGTGTTACATAATTTTTTTTCTTAAAGAACGAACTATTCTTTATTATTTTCTTAACAGCTCTCTCTCTCTCTCTCTCTCTCTCTCTCTCCCCCCCCTCCCCCCGTCCTATTTTCTTTCGGCCCGCACAAGTCTTTTATTAAGTACTACGGCCCGCCTTACATTTTGAGTTGTGCAGGCTTGATTTAGTGGATTGCTTTCGACAGGGCCTTACATTTTGAGTTGTGCAGGCTTGATTTAGTGGATTGCTTTCGACAGGGCCTTACATTTTGAGTTGTGCAGGCTTGATTTAGTGGATTGCTTTCGACAGGCCCTTACATTTTGAGTTGTGCAGGCTTGATTTAGTGGATTGCTTTCGACAGGGCCTTACATTTTGAGTTGTGCAGGCCTGACTTAGTGGATTGCTTTCGACAGGGCCTTACATTTTGAGTTGTGCAGGCCTGATTTAGTGGATTGCTTTCGACAGGGCCTTACATTTTGAGTTGTGCAGGCCTGATTTAGTGGATTGCTTTCGACAGGGCCTTACATTTTGAGTTGTGCAGGCTTGATTTAGTGGATTGCTTTCGACAGGGCCTTACATTTATGTGCACGCTGATCACGCCTTATAAGTTTTTTTTTATTTTTTTTTAAACTACAAACTGGAGCAGAGAATGTCCACGTTATACGTAATCACTGAAGCGATGGGAGCACAGCCACCTTATAAACGTTTATTTTGATTGGGGTGCTGATGCCTCACCGTTGTCAGACATTGTTCCGAATGTTGCAGTGGCTCTAGCGATTCGAAGGATCAAGACTTCATCGGCGATAACGCTTCGGGACAGTGTGCTGTCCAAGGAAAGACTCGCTGTTGGTCACTTTAAGGCTCTGGCCATTGACCTGGATGTTGGGCTCAATGTAAGGTTCACGAGGAGCTAGTTGGTGCAGGGCCTCATGATGTCTGTCAGGGCCTGATGATATCTGTCAGGGCCTCATGATGTATGTCAGGGCCTGATGATGTCTGTCAGGCCCTCATGATGTCTGTCAGGGCATTATGATGTCTGTCAGGGCCTCATGATGTCTGTCAGGGCCTCATGATGTCTGTCAGGGCCTCATGATGCCTGTCAGGGCCTCATGATGTCTGTCAGGGCCTCATGATGTCTGTCAGGGCCTCATGATGTCTGTCAGGGCCTTGAATTTAGCTTGTAGTCTACTGACATTAGATACTTTATGAGCAGATCGGTCAACTGGACGGATAATCTTCTGTTTTATCGTGAGTAACAGCGGTTAAACGGAATTTACAGACCACCAAATTCCCTTTATAAATCAAAAGACCCGCCATTTTATCCGACCGATGGTGCTATGAAAGTCAAAGCAAAAAACCTAAGACAAGTAAGCTACAGACTTTATAATTATCCACGATCTTGAAAAAAAATTCTGGAACTCCGGGTGTACGTAGACTTAAAGACCGAAAAGCTATTTCGACCACACAGTGATTCGCTGAACAGTTTTCTATGGACAAAAAAACCCAAAAAAAACAAAAAAACAAAAAAAAAACAAAAAAAAAACACGGAAAAAGACTTTTAAGACTGAAAACAATATGTGCACACAATCAAAACATGTTTCCGTTTACTTGGATCAATAAAAGCACCTTTTATTATCTTATCTGATGCCTATTGCAATAGCTCCACTTTGAAAGCATCAGTCAGCATGTGGAGCTTAAAGTGTTGGTGCCAGGAGGCAACCTTGATTGGCGCCATGAGACACATGAAGTGATTGAGACATTTCTCCATTGTCCCGGACACTAGACTGCAAGCTATCATGAAATTGCCACAATACTGAAATAAACTTTCTTTGGCATCCATATTTGCCCAGGATCTTCCAGAGACCGTCTCTGCTGACATGGTCAAAAGCCTTGGTCAGGTCTCCATGGGTGGAGAAGAGGTCAACATGCTGTTCCTGACGCTCTTCATGCAGCTGTCTGGCCGCCAACACCATATCGATAGTTCCCCTCTCTTGGCCAAAACCACATTGACTTTCTGGCAGCACAGCCTTCTCAAGATGCGAATAAAACCGGTTAAGACAGATTCTAGATGATCTCTTGCCGATAGAGGAGAGCAAGATATGTCACGGTATTTGTCACAGGATTGACGGTTCTCTTCACGCTTGTGGTATCTGGTGAAAACTTTGCGTTAGAGCTGCGCGCCCTTCTTTGTATATTTCAACCGAGATGGAGCCATTATTTGAATCTTTGCCAATCGACAGAAGGCATGTTGTCTGCTGGGAATAAGGTGGGGGGAGGTAAACAGATATAGTACCATATAAAGTAATTGTTAGAGAGCAGGTATAGTATCCCGTATGTTAACAGATATGGTGACATACATAATTGTAGATTAATCAAGAGAAAAAAAAATGACAGGTATCGCACCATATATTGTAGCAAAACAAGTTACTATTATAGTAACGTATATATTTATAACGCATATATATATATAACGTAAATATATATATATATATATATATATATATATATATATATATATATATATTATTTAGATTATATAAAGAAAAAATATTAACTCTGTATATAGATATAAAAATATAAAATATAAAAAAAAATATATATTTATAACACATATATATATATAAAATAAATATATATATATATATATATATATATATATATATATATATATATATATATATTATTTAGATTATATAAAGAACAAATATTAACGCTGTATACGGATATAACAAGATAAGATATAAAAAAAACAAATGGATTTTACATGTGTACTTACATGTTTACTTACCTGTTTACTTACCTGTTTACTTACATGTTTACTTACATGTTTACATTTTCAGCGTAACACAGATGATAAATTTATACTGATTTCAAAGCAGCCAACTAGTATTACCGAGCTGGTCACTGACGTCCATATTCAGACATATTCAACACGATGCTATTATGGAACGGGGGGGGGGGGTCTCGTCAATCCTATGACTATTTGGGAGCACATGAGTTCCTTGACCCTTCTGCCGTCAAAGAAATCGTACAATTCGACCATTCGCGTTCATCAGATGTACACGTTGTTCGGTGTCGGAGATGGGCCCTGAAATAGTTTGTGTATTTTTCAAACTTTGTATAGGAAGCTTAAATTAAAGCGAAATGATGCTACTAGCTCCTGCAGAACTGCTACACTACTACACTATTACACTGCTGCACTGCTACAATGTTACACTGCTGCACTGCTACAATGTTACGCTGCTGCACTGCTACAATGTTACACTGCTGCACAACTACAATGTTAACTGCTGCACTGCTACAATGTTAAACTGCTGCACAGCTACAATGCTACACTGCTGCACTGCTACAATGTTAAACTGCTACACAACTACAATGTTAAACTTCTGCACTGCTAAATGTTAAATTGCTGCACTGCTACAATGTTACACTGCTGCACTGCTACAATGTTAAACTGCTGCACAGCTACAATGTTACACTGCTGCACTACTACAATGTTATACTGCTGCACTGCTACATGTTAAACTGCTACACAACTAAAATGTTAAACTGCTCTAATGCTACAATGTTAAACTGCTACACAACTACAAGTTAAACTGCTGCCCTGCTACTCTGCTGCACACAAGTTTGGATTACAATTTTGAAGATTTACCTTTGACGTTATTGGAAGCTTAGTTCAAATACCTGTACAAATGTACACATGAAATAATTACCGGAGATTTCCGTAAATAAGCCCTGGGCTTCAAAACGGAAAATTGATGTTACATGATTGAGATTTTTGTACCAAATAAAGGCCCATAGGCGTTTATATGGAAAATACAAATCAGTTAAACTACTTATTACCTGAGACACTCGCATGTAATTGCTTTGTATATTTTTTTTTTTCTGTTTTTCACCCAAAATCTTTTCTAAGTTGAAAATATGTTATAAAAAAAATTTAAAACGTTATTTTATTTTGAAATAAAGATCAGTCTTTGGTAAAGTGAGAGGATCATTTTTTTAAAGATTGTTTCTCTTCAAATAAATCTGATTACCCATAGATTTAAATGTAATCATTCATCCAACAACCTTCTTGAGAAAAGAAATACTGGTAAATACTGATAAATAAAAATACAAATAACACAGTTAAGATAATTTGCTTTAAAATTTTGCTGTTTGAAATTATTGAAAAAGAACCAAAAAAAATATTTTTAATCAGAACCATTATCTGTAAGATCTTCAGAAGGGTCATCAGACTCTTCTTCATCATCTAGCTGCTCATCTGCACGTCTGATACCTTCTTCAGCTTCAAAACTGATTACAGCTTTCAATCGCTGGTTGAGATGCTTGTCATCATCACGTAGTACCCTACATGCACTAAATGATGTATCGTATGTTGTCAGGTGAGATCATTTTTAAGCTTTCTGACACCATTTGAAGTAATTAAGATGTTTTTTTTTCCTGTATCCACCTCGTGTATATTCCTTCACCCCATTTTCAAACCGATCTTTCAATTTCTGCTTTAAAATAGCCTTAAATGGGAAATGAACACCAGCATCTAAGGGCTGTAGGAATGATAATAGCCTTAAATGGGAAATGAACACCAGCATCTAAGGGCTGTAGGAATGATAATAGCCTTAAATGGGAAATGAACACCAGCATCTAAGGGCTGTAGGAATGATAATAGCCTTAAATGGGAAATGAACACCAGCATCTAAGGGCTGTAGGAATGATAATAGCCTTAAATGGGAAATGAACACCAGCATCTAAGGGCCGTAGGAATGATAATAGCCTTAAATGGGAAATGAACACCAGCATCTAAGGGCCGTAGGAATGATAATAGCCTTAAATGGGAAATGAACACCAGCATCTAAGGGCCGTAGGAATGATAATAGCCTTAAATGGGAAATGAACACCAGCATCTAAGGGCCGTAGGAATGATAATAGCCTTAAATGGGAAATGAACACCAGCATCTAAGGGCCGTAGGAATGATAATAGCCTTAAATGGGAAATGAACACCAGCATCTAAGGGCCGTAGGAATGATAATAGCCTTAAATGGGAAATGAACACCAGCATCTAAGGGCCGTAGGAATGATAATAGCCTTAAATGGGAAATGAACACCAGCATCTAAGGGCTGTAGGAATGATAATAGCCTTAAATGGGAAATGAACACCAGCATCTAAGGGCTGTAGGAATGATAATAGCCTTAAATGGGAAATGAACACCAGCATCTAAGGGCTGTACGAATGATAATAGCCTTAAATGGGAAATGAACACCAGCATCTAAGGGCTGTAGGAATGATAATAGCCTTAAATGGGAAATGAACACCAGCATCTAAGGGCCGTAGGAATGATAATAGCCTTAAATGGGAAATGAACACCAGCATCTAAGGGCCGTAGGAATGATAATAGCCTTAAATGGGAAATGAACACCAGCATCTAAGGGCCGTAGGAATGATAATAGCCTTAAATGGGAAATGAACACCAGCATCTAAGGGCCGTAGGAATGATAATAGCCTTAAATGGGAAATGAACACCAGCATCTAAGGGCCGTAGGAATGATAATAGCCTTAAATGGGAAATGAACACCAGCATCTAAGGGCCGTAGGAATGATAATAGCCTTAAATGGGAAATGAACACCAGCATCTAAGGGCTGTAGGAATGATAATAGCCTTAAATGGGAAATGAACACCAGCATCTAAGGGCTGTAGGAATGATAATAGCCTTAAATGGGAAATGAACACCAGCATCTAAGGGCTGTAGGAATGATAATAGCCTTAAATGGGAAATGAACACCAGCATCTAAGGGCTGTAGGAATGATAATAGCCTTAAATGGGAAATGAACACCAGCATCTAAGGGCTGTAGGAATGATAATAGCCTTAAATGGGAAATGAACACCAGCATCTAAGGGCTGTAGGAATGATAATAGCCTTAAATGGGAAATGAACACCAGCATCTAAGGGCTGTAGGAATGATAATAGCCTTAAATGGGAAATGAACACCAGCATCTAAGGGCTGTAGGAATGATAATAGCCTTAAATGGGAAATGAACACCAGCATCTAAGGGCTGTAGGAATGATAATAGCCTTAAATGGGAAATGAACACCAGCATCTAAGGGCTGTAGGAATGATAATAGCCTTAAATGGGAAATGAACACCAGCATCTAAGGGCTGTAGGAATGATAATAGCCTTAAATGGGAAATGAACACCAGCATCTAAGGGCTGTAGGAATGATAATAGCCTTAAATGGGAAATGAACACCAGCATCTAAGGGCTGTAGGAATGATAATAGCCTTAAATGGGAAATGAACACCAGCATCTAAGGGCTGTAGGAATGATAATAGCCTTAAATGGGAAATGAACACCAGCATCTAAGGGCTGTAGGAATGATAATAGCCTTAAATGGGAAATGAACACCAGCATCTAAGGGCTGTAGGAATGATAATAGCCTTAAATGGGAAATGAACACCAGCATCTAAGGGCTGTAGGAATGATAATAGCCTTAAATGGGAAATGAACACCAGCATCTAAGGGCTGTAGGAATGATAATAGCCTTAAATGGGAAATGAACACCAGCATCTAAGGGCTGTAGGAATGATAATAGCCTTAAATGGGAAATGAACACCAGCATCTAAGGGCTGTAGGAATGATAATAGCCTTAAATGGGAAATGAACACCAGCATCTAAGGGCTGTAGGAATGATAATAGCCTTAAATGGGAAATGAACACCAGCATCTAAGGGCTGTAGGAATGATAATAGCCTTAAATGGGAAATGAACACCAGCATCTAAGGGCTGTAGGAATGATAATAGCCTTAAATGGGAAATGAACACCAGCATCTAAGGGCTGTAGGAATGATAATAGCCTTAAATGGGAAATGAACACCAGCATCTAAGGGCTGTAGGAATGATAATAGCCTTAAATGGGAAATGAACACCAGCATCTAAGGGCTGTAGGAATGATAATAGCCTTAAATGGGAAATGAACACCAGCATCTAAGGGCTGTAGGAATGATAATAGCCTTAAATGGGAAATGAACACCAGCATCTAAGGGCTGTAGGAATGATAATAGCCTTAAATGGGAAATGAACACCAGCATCTAAGGGCTGTAGGAATGATAATAGCCTTAAATGGGAAATGAACACCAGCATCTAAGGGCTGTAGGAATGATAATAGCCTTAAATGGGAAATGAACACCAGCATCTAAGGGCCGTAGGAATGATAATAGCCTTAAATGGGAAATGAACACCAGCATCTAAGGGCTGTAGGAATGATAATAGCCTTAAATGGGAAATGAACACCAGCATCTAAGGGCCGTAGGAATGATAATAGCCTTAAATGGGAAATGAACACCAGCATCTAAGGGCTGTAGGAATGATGTTGTTTTGGCAGGAATACGTTTAACAGTTGCATCTATGTGTGTACATGCTGCAAGAACAGCTTCACTTGTGTGGGACCTGTGACTGTCCATGATCAACAACGATTTTTTTGTTGCGAAATAAGGACATCTACTCTTGTAGACATTTTCTAGCCATTCAATCATTAGATCCTCTGTCATGGAGCCTCACTTTGACACTGTCAAAAAAATATTTTCCGGAATGTCACATTTCCGTACATTTTTAAGTCCTTTCAGTATTACCATGTCCTTGATAACCCGACCAGAAGCACTTGTGCATAAAACCACTGTATACCTTGTCTTTTCATGCCCTGTGTTCATGCCGTCAACATTTTTGTCACCAACAAAATGAAACTTTGAACTCCCAATCATGTCAACATAGCATAGGGTCTCGTCCATGTTGAAAATGTCACCATCGGTAAGTCCGACCGTTGCTGCATGCACACATTCCATGTCATTTTTCACTGTCCTTTTAATCCCCATTTTATCTCTGTCATCTTGTTGGCCATGATGAGTTATTCTTCGGGAACTTAAGTTATGCCTCTGACAAAAATTATAGATCCATTTATCAGAGCATTTAAAATTATCGCTGACTTCAAATTCTTCTTTCAAAGCAAGTTCTTTCTCTCTTATATCCTTATAGTTGATAATTTTCTTTTTCTCCATATTTTTTTACAAACCAGTCAAACAAATCATGTTCTAACCTTTCATGAAAGGCTGGCCTTCTACCTCCAATCTGTCGTTTTCTTTTTTTATCTTCTCCCTGGCACAAATCATTTTTTTTTTAAATTACTCTATTATTCGCTTCCTATCTATACCAGTCTCTCTAGATGCTAGACTAATATTCCCTCCATATTCATTCTCTAATTTCTTAATTATATCTAATTTATTGTCGATTGTGAACGCTTTTTCTTTTAGAGGCATGTTTTAAAGAACGCTTATCGAATCATAAACGGAAACGGAAATGCATGTGCGGGTTCAAAAAACAATTTTTTCCCGGAAATAATTTCTTATGAAATATTCCGAAAATAATACAATTGTGGTTTTACGTTTATCGTTTGAAGTTTTATGTTTAGCAGCAATCTAAAAAAAAACATTAAAATTTATTTTTATAATACTTAATGACAGTGACGATTCATCAGAAGTTTCGGTTTGTGGGTTTAATAATTGTTTAACCTAATGTAAGCCCATGGGCCTGTGTACGGAAAGACTTTCAGTATACATGTCCATGGCCTTACGCTCAGGTCGGCCTATTTACGGAAATCTCCGGTATTCTTAAAAATTCTTCTCAATGAATGATTAAGCACAAAGCTCGTAGACACAATTCATCGACAGAATAGACTGCCCTTCACACGCACACAGTTGTAACATATAGTGTTCATTTGATGTTCTTCCATTATGGATAGTTGATAGTGTAACGAGCGAGCACGTGCAGACACGTGCCGGCAGTACATTGAAGTGACCAGTGACTGTCCCAGTCGATACTCTCATAGTGACACATTTGTACACCAAGGGGCACTTGAGTCATGCGAACACTTCCCGATGTTATTCTAAGGACCCGGGTCACGTGATGGGATGAAAAGAATCCCGGCACTGACCAACGCCGGCCAGACATTGGAAAGACGGAAGATCAGTTTGGTCCAAACAAACTCGTAGATACTTCTCGGCTGGCGTCAATTGGCGTCAGGGTAGAGGGAGTGTTAGGGTGGGGAGGGGGGTGGGGATCTTTTCAATAATGGATGGGGGTTGGGCTGGTGAGAAGGTTGCTAACAAATTAGCTGATGGGCGATCTATTGTTGTTACAGCTTGTGGTACAGTAGGATCTTGTACCAATCGAGTTGTAAAATGTGACCGTTTGTACCAACCCAGTAGTCAAATGGGACCGTTGAGTCAATCCAGTTGTAAAATGTTACTGTTGTACCAATCCAGTAGTAGTGTGTGTGACCGTTGTACTAATCAAGTAGTAAAATGACCGTTGTACCCATCCAGTATTAAAATATAATCGTTGTACCAATCTAGTTGTAAAATGTGACCGTTGTGCCAATCCAGTAATACATTTTGTTTTGACCGTTGTACCAATCCGGTAGTGATACGTGACCATTAAACTTAATTATTTTAAAAAGTTTTGGAAGGAACTTATTTTTGAATGTGTAATGCTATAGACTATCGATTTCTGTGCTAACCGGCAGTGATGATGTACAGTAGATCAACGCTCTGTAATGACTGGGCCAGCTGCCAATAACGCTCTACAGATATTAATTTCTTTACATTGCGATGCTAACTGCTTGACCTATACAAAGTTCCAAATTGGAATAGTTAAGCGTTGTAATCTTAAGAGGACACCAAATGCATATCAAACTACTCCAGACATTTTCAATTGGCTTCACGCCAATAGGGTGAAATTGTGGATTGTAAATGACAAATGGTTATTAGCAATAGAAATTGTCGAGCATAGTTAGTTTTCAGTAATCATCGAATTCTCTCTTTCCCTAGGGTATCTTTTGGCAGCAAGAATCCAATGGTAGAGACATGGATCATTGATGACGCGGCAGATAATCGAAAAAAGTGCGGTGACGTCAGAGAGATCGGCGGTGGCTTCTATGACGACACCATGACGTCTTCGAGCGACATCATGGTGGTGAGCAGCAAATCCACCAATCACAAGATTCCCAATCGTCACGTGACCATCGGGGACTCGACCATACTGATCATGACGCCGGAGTCCACTCCGGACACGCCGGACACTGACGGCGCACGCGTGCTGGGCGGGAGCGTCCGCTCCTACAGCCCACTGTCCAGCTCCACCCACACGGGGGGCCACAGTGGCAACAGCACGCCCCAGCGAACCGCTGACGCAACACGACTTCCAGCAAGAGGACCCGGCAGCCCCAGGGTCCACGGCCACCCTACCAAAGAGGAGTACTATGACGTGTTACACCCGGAACCAAAGGATCAAACGTGAGTAGACGCTTAGTATGTCTTAATCTGAAACTCATCCAAGCATGGCACACACGGGACAACCTCTCAAACCCTCACACCGACAAAGCGACATACCCACCCAACGACGTACCCACAAGACCACACACCAACGCAACGTGGCGATTACGGTAAATCGAAGAAACACAAGCTTCGATTTCCCATTTTTTTTTTTTTAAATGGTCGTGTATCCTCTATGTTTTAATTTTTAAATTCTACCCAATGAAGCTCTGGGGCTATCCTCCCAGCCCCTCCCCCCCCCCACCCACCCTCAACAATTCATGTCTAATGAGACAATCTCTAAATTGCATCAACCCATTTTTTTTTTTTTAAATGGTCGTGTATCCTCTATGTTTTAATTTTTAAATTCTACCCAATGAAGCTCTGGGGCTATCCTCCCAGCCCCTCCCCCCCCCCTACACACACTCAACAATTCATGTCTAATGAGACAATCTCTAAATTGCATCAACCATAGAATTCAATACAGACACCATGCCGCATACCCACTGACAAGTCAATACAGACACCATGCCGCATACCCACTGACAAGTGAAAACAGACAACATCCCACATACCCTCTGACAAATCAATACAGACACCATGCCACATACCACAGACAAGTCAATACAAACACCATGCCACATACCAACAGACAAGTCAATACAAACACCATGCCACATACCACAGACAAGTCAATACAAACACCATGCCACATACCAACAGACAAGTCAATACAAACATCATCCCACATACCACAGACAAGTCAATACAAACACCATCCCACATACCAACAGACAAGTCAATACAAACACCATGCCACATACCAACAGACAAGTCAATACAAACACCATCCCACATACCAACAGACAAGTCAATACAAACACCATCCCACATACCACAGACAAGTCAATACAAACACCATGCCACATACCACAGACAAGTCAATACAAACACCATGCCACATACCAACAGACAAGTCAATACAAACACCATCCCACATACCAACAGACAAGTCAATACAAACACCATCTCACATACCACAGACAAATCAATACAGACAGACACCATCCCACATACCAACAGACAAGTCAATACAAACACCATCCCACATACCAACAGACAAGTCAATACAGACAGACACCATCCCACATACCACAGACAAGTCAATACAAACACCATGCCACATACCACAGACAAGTCAATACAAACACCATCCCACATACCACAGACAAGTCAATACAAACACCATCCCAAATACCACAGACAAGTCAATACAAACACCATCCCACATACCACAGATAAGTCAATACAAACACCATGCCACATACCACAGACAAGTCAATACAAACACCATCCCACATACCAACAGACAAGTCAATACAAACACCATCCCACATACCACAGACAAGTCAATACAAACACCATGCCACATACCAACAGACAAGTCAATACAAACACCATCCCACATACCAACATACAAGTCAATACAAACACCATCCCACATACCAACAGACAATTCAATACAAACACCATCCCACATACCAACAGACAAGTCAATACAAACACCATCCCACATACCAACATACAAGTCAATACAGACACCATCCCACATACCAACAGACAATTCAATACAAACGTCTATGCCATTCACCAACTGACCAGCCAAGCCAGACTAGGTTCCTTGAAACGCACAAACAAAAGTTGAATGAAAGCATCAACTCCATCAGCTCCATCAGGTCCATCAGCTCCATCAGGTCCATCAGCTCCATCAGGTCCATCAGGTCCATCAGCTCCATCAGGTCCATCAGCTCCATCAGGTCCATCAGCTCTATCAGGTCCATCAGGTCCATCAGCTCCATCAGCTCCATCAGGTCCATCACGTCCATCAACTCCATCAGCTCCATCAGGTCCATCAGTATGCCAAACAGACCGCATTACCAGCTTCATAATGACAGGAATAACAAACAAGCCTCACCAACTTTTAAAGCCATCTCACAAATAACAACTTTCTTTGACGTTTGCAGTTATGAACTTGTACAATTATGCTGTCTAGTTTTGTTTGTATAGTGTGGCGCCTTAGAAATCTATTCTGACAATTTAAATAAAAGCTGCTGTCTTGCAAGTCCTTGATGCATATAAAACAAAGTATTTAAAAACATTTGAAGACATTTTCCACATTAATAATCATCAAACTTAAACACATTTTTTGCGAGTCTTGTTATGAGATGAAATTTATAGTCAAAACAATAAATTAACATTCCACATCAGACTACGGAAATTGTCATTATTCCGAAAAAGTTACGGAAATCAGTAAAGCCAAATTTTGTTAGAAACTTTCGAAAGTGACAGTAACTTCTAGAAATATTGTTGTTCTTGCTCTCAAAGGAGAGATAAGTTCTTACTTTCTTGATTTAAAATAATTTTCTTGGACAAAAATCCGAAATTCTATCTCCATCCATTGCAGTTGTATTTTTTTTTTAAAATCATGAAATTGCGTTTCTCTCTTATCACGCTATGATGGCAGACAAACTTATTTTGGATTCAATAATGAACTGCTACATAATTCTTTAAGTAGTATACAAATATCATAGATATTTAATATAACGTTTTATACATGTATGTATGTCTTCTGGTGTTGGCTTAAACACGAAAAAGATTTGATTTACGCCGCAAGTTAACCCCAGAAGCCATTGAGTCTATTTTTGTGTGCAACCTAAGCCTTAAAAGCCAATAGCTTAGGTCATTAGCTGATGACCGTAATCGGGCTCGGACCACAGGTCAAAGATCTTGTTGAGAAACTACTCGTGTTGCGTCAAATCGATATATGGGCTCTGTGTCTTGGAGGATGTAGACGCTGGCAGACCATATCTCAGATAGGGAGTTTTCCTACTTGGAGCGGGGCAAATAACTGGCTGATAACGGGTTAGTGGTCAGTCCACGGCTACAAGAGGGTATGGCATAGATTCTTTGAATAGTAATAACCGATAGCCGATTATTTTATAGTGATTCTTTAAACATTGATTCTGTTATAGCCCAGCCCCGTGTGTAGACATTGATGGCCTCAAATTTGAGGTGTAGCGTATGGCTGTCTCTCCTTTGTTTGTTTAGAACTGCCAGCACCAATTAACTTGTCAGTGTGTTGGCGGGTCCAAACACAGCTTCCCCTGAACTTACTAGAAGGTTCTAAACATGGATGGATACATCTAGTGGATTAATATTTTTGCATTTCTTTTATTATAAATATTCACGTTTTATAAGTTCTTGTTTTTTTTTTTTTATTTATACATTTTTTATTTTGTAATGTTGAATT
The DNA here is from genome assembly GCA_964033795.1 of Lymnaea stagnalis. Classification (NCBI taxonomy): domain Eukaryota; kingdom Metazoa; phylum Mollusca; class Gastropoda; family Lymnaeidae; genus Lymnaea; species Lymnaea stagnalis. The sequence goes on from CAXITT010000081.1 coordinate 1,262,848, forward strand.
AGAGATGTCAGTATACATCATCCTGTGTTTGTAATGAGCATAAGTCGGGAGATCGGTCTTTCTTTGTTATATTTAATCAATTGTATTGTCCTTTTGTTATGTCCTCTTTGTTAACAAGACAACGTTATTTACTGATAAAATGTAATGCGGTGTGTATCAAATTCTTTTACTGTGTGGTTTTGTTGTTGTCGAAATTGGGGAGGAAAAAAATCCACATACGGGCACTATCTAGATTATAAATGAAACAAAAGCTACACTCCGCATCAAATAGATTATAAATGAAACCAAAGCTACACTCCGCATCAAATAGATTATAAATGAAATCAAAGCTACACTCCGCATCAAATAGATTATAAATGAAATCAAAGCTACACTCCGCATCAAATACATTATAAATAAAATCAAAGCTACACTCCGCATCAAATAGATTATAAATGAAATCAAAGCTACACTCCGCATCAAATAGATTATAAATGAAATCAAAGCTACACTCCGCATCAAATAGATTATAAAGGAAACCAAAGCTACACTCCGCATCAAATAGATTATAAATGAAACCAAAGCTACACTCCGCATCAAATAGATTATAAATGAAACCAAAGCTACACATCGCATCAAATAGATTATAAAGGAAACCAAAGCCACACTCTGCATCAAATAGATTATAAATGAAACAAAAGCTACACTCCGCATCAAATAGATTATAAATGTAACCAAAGCTACACTCCGCATCAAATAGATTATAAATGAAATCAAAGCTACACTCCGCATCAAATAGATCATAAATGAAACCAAAGCTACACTCCACATCAAATAGATTATAAATGAAACCAAAGCTACACTCCGCATCAAATAGATTATAAATGAAACCAAAGCTACACTCCGCATCAAATAGATTATAAATGAAATCAAAGCTACACTCCGCATCAAATAGATCATAAATGAAACCAAAGCTACACTCTGCATCAAATAGATCATAAATGAAACCAAAGCTACACTCCGCATCAAATAGATTATAAATGAAATCAAAGCTACACTCCGCATCAAATAGATCATAAATGAAACAAAAGCTACACTCCGCATCAAATAGATCATAAATGAAACCAAAGCTACACTCCGCATCAAATAGATTATAAATGAAACCAAAGCTACACTCCGCATCAAATAGATCATAAATGAAATCAAAGCTACACTCCGCATCAAATAGATCATAAATGAAACCAAAGTACACTCCGCATCAAATAGATTATAAATGAAACCAAAGCTACACTCCGCATCAAATAGATTATAAACGAAATCAAAGCTACACCCCGCATCAAATAGATTATAAATGAAATCAAAGCTACACTCCGCATCAAATAGATTATAAATGAAATCAAAGCTCCGTTCCGCATCAAATAGATCATAAATGAAACCAAAGCTACACTCCGCATCAAATAGATTATAAATGAAACCAAAGCTACACTCCGCATCAAATAGATCATAAATGAAACCAAAGCTACACTCCGCATCAAATAGATCATAAATGAAACCAAAGCTACACTCCGCATCAAATAGATCATAAATGAAACCAAAGCTAGACTCCGCATCAAATAGTTTATAAATGAAACCAAAGCTGGACTCCGCATCAAATAGATCATAAATGAAACCAAAGCTAGACTCCGCATCAAATAGATTATAAATGAAACCAAAGCTACACTCCGCATCAAATAGATTATAAATGAAACCAAAGCTACACTCCGCATCAAATAGATTATAAATGAAACCAAAGCTAGACTCCGCATCAAATAGATTATAAATGAAACCAAAGCTACACTCCGCATCAAATTGATTATAAATGAAACCAAAGCTACACTCCGCATCAAATAGATCATAAATGAAACCAAAGCTAGACTCCGCATCAAATAGATTATAAATGAAACCAAAGCTACACTCCGCATAAAATAGATTATAAATGAAACCAAAGCTACACTCCGCATCAAATAGATTATAAATGAAACCAAAGCTACACTCCGCATCAAACAGATTATAAATGAAACCAAAGCTACACTCCGCATCAAATAAATTATAAATGAAACCAAAGCTAGACTCCGCATCAAATAGATTATAAATGAAACCAAAGCTAGACTCCGCATCAAATAGATTATAAATGAAACCAAAGCTAGACTCCGCATCAAATAGATTATAAATGAAACCAAAGCTACACTCCGCATCAAATAGATTATAGATGAAACCAAAGCTAGACTCCGCATCAAATAGATTATAAATGAAATCAAAGCTAGACTCCGTTTCAAATAGATTATAAATGAAACCAAAGCTAGACTCCGCATCCAAGATGACATGTCCAGCGCGCTGTATTAAAGCGTTTGTCTCTATTTTATTTTTATTTTTTTTGGTGTTCTATAATTCATAACCGGTTAAACCGGCAGAATAATCGATTATATGTTATCGTTGGACAGCGATTATGTTCCCGGAGACAGTGACCTATAGAATGGGAAGTGGGGGGGGGGGGGAAGGGGGGGAAACCAA